>JAYJMB010001030.1:0-17233 GCA_036873735.1 Pouteria campechiana | reverse complement strand
ATTTTTTTATAAAAATCATACTTTTTATTATTAAAAATATTTTTAATTTTTACTTAACTATTTATTTTAACTTTAGTGACTTCATAATAAAGGTTATTTGTATTTACCCTTTATCTTTTTAGAGTTTACAATTTTTATCTCATAACTATTACTTTTGTATATTCACTCTTACTTAAAAAAATATTTTACATATTGCTTCCTTGATCAACAAAATTAAACTTTAACTAAATATTTTTTAAAAGAAAAATACAAAAAAAACCCTTTGAACGGTCAATTAAATGAATTTTGTGGCCTATCGGAATATGATTAAGGCTGCGTAAAGGTGTCTTTAGATTATGCCATACTCATCTTGATGGTTGGCTTATCCAAACATAATTGAGGTTGTGTAAATGTATCTTTAAATTATGTCCTACTCAATCTTGATGGCAAAATCATGTATATGAACTTAAGAAATTGAAGATTTAACTACACGACATTTTTTAAATGGTTAAAATTTGAATGAACTTTCTGACCCTTCATGAATATGATTAGGATAATTAAAGGGTGTCTCTCAATCACAATTGACCTAATTTTGAAGGCTAGTGGGCTAGATTAACTTGGTTGATCTTACTTTGAGTGTTTTTACTTTAAAAATTATACAACACATAAAAGGGTCAAATGGTGATTTTTCTTAAAAAAATTAGAAAGGATCTTTTTAAAATATCTTTTATAGTTAGGGATTATTTTATAATTTAAAAACTTATGAAAAAAATTCAAAAGTAAAATAATTTAGGGGGGAAAAGCAAAATACACCGGTTGAATGCCTGGTTTAAACACCGGTCAGAGTTTTAGAATATACTACAGGGTATGAATGTAAATTTCAAAACTAGCTGATAAAAATACAACATAGCAAACTCGATGCCGGTTTTAAAAAAACCAAAATAAAAAAGGATTCAGATTTCATGAATTTATAACATGCTTTGGCATTTGCTTTAATTTAGTATCTGGTTTGTTGGGCTGGACGTATTAAATTGGCTAATATTTCAGGTTGCCGCCAGCCAACAAAAACCGGTTGGTATTACCGCCTTTGCCAGCGTACATCCCGGTTTCATGCAGCTCGTGATGCTGATGATCCCAAAGCCCGATCCATCTGCAACCGAGCTATGGGGAAAATTCCAGCACTTTCGGGGCATGCAACTCTCATGAATACAATCATTCATCAGTAACCGTCTAGATCATATGAAAAAATGTCCTTCAAATCATCCAACTAAATTCCTCGAGCCAGTAAAAATATGTTATTTTCTTCTGTCCCATCAAATTAACGGTCTGGATCATAGGAGGAAAATGCCAAGGCATCGATTAAAACACTGATGCACAGCACCTTCAGGTCGCCGCAAGGCAGCATTCTAGCCTGATCGAACCTCGAGCTGCGGCTGCTGCTGCTGCTGCTGTCGATCTCTCTCCAGACACGCGGACGGCGTTGTCGATGGCTGGCAGGCGGGCTACGCACAGTAAAATAAGAAAAGCTTAATAACATCCTATCATATCTTTTTCAGGTGGAAGCGTAATTTCGGCAAGCAGTTGTCGTGCCTATTCGTTTGTTAGCCTCTCCCTTTCTTCCTCCACCGCCGTCTCCCTCCCATCTCTCGTCGGTTGCTATCGCAATTCCAATCCCGATACTCCAGCAGCTGTTGTTGTCGTGGTTAGGTTGTTGACTGCAGTCTAAGCAACTGTTTTCTTGATTATGGCTTCTTTCCCTCGCATCTCTTCGCGATTACTCCCCTCTAATCACCTCCAGTACGATACCTGCTTCGTGCTCCCTCCTCTTTGACTTTCTTCTTCTCCTCGTCTTTGCCGTTGCTGCCGTCGTCGTGGCGTGGATGAGATGGCCGGTGATTCGGATCATCCGATGGTGAGGAGAAAGGGAAGGGGGCTCTTCTTGTCGGATGTCGGGCTGGTTTGTGCCTACATGCTTTTTGCTGCATTTCCGCCGTCGATGGCTCTGAGGCCTCTTAAGGAGAGGTCTGCTACTTCGTGGGGCGATGAGGTCGGCTTCTTTTAATCCACTCGATTTCTTGTTTTTTCAGTTTTGGGTTGGACTACTGAAATGCATTGCTTGCAATTGCTATTCAGATGAACTGGGAATTTATGGAGTTGTGGTCTGGTTTGCTTTGTGTGGAATGTGGATTGGTGTTGAGGATTTGGGCTCTGAACTGCAATTCTAGTGCTTAAAAGTTGGAATTTGGAAATCATTACACATTTTGATTCCTTCCCTGTAATTCAGTTGAATTGAATTGTGTTCTCCGTTAGGATGTGGTCCGTGGTTTTCCTTATAGGATGTGGCTATTCTTGAACTGTCACTAGTTCTTTAGCTTCAATGCTGAGTGGTGCAATGTGGATAGGTTCTATGTGATATGACAAGTGTGCCAAGCTCTGTCGTGCAACTTTTCTTCCATTGGCTATAGAGGCAAATGTAAATTGGTATAAAGCTTTTGACTTATTTTTCTTTGAAAATTTTTTTTGGGACCAGTTTTTGGATCTTCTTCCAAAAGTAGAACTTTAGGTTTTGGCTAGGAACCGGGTATTTCAAAGTAACCAGTAGAAAAGTTTGCTTTATTTTAATTTCTTGCCTCGAATTTGATAACAGGCACTTCTGATATATCATTTCATGAAAACCATCATCATTTTCTAAGCTCGAGCTACCAAAAGGAGTTGGTTGCATGTGCATTCCCCTTTCCTCTCTAACAAGATATTGCGTTATCTTGACATAGGCTGCCAACCCAACCTAAGTCTGCTCTTTTGCTTGAGGATGAGAATCGGTGTGCAATACAACTTGTGACTGGTTCTCATTAGTCATGTGATAGTGCTGAGAGATGGACTCATTTCTGGTTTTTTTGGCTTCTGTTAATTGGTTCTTTCTCTTGCAGCGGCTGTTTATCAGAAGAGATGAAAGTGACTTGGGCTCCTATTCTCCTTGGAACATAACAGGCACCTATAGAGGTTTGTGACCTTGGTTCTTGTTCATTTTAATTAAACTACAATTGATGAAGAGCTTCCTTGTCAAGCAGTAGTTCATTTTGAAACAATGCCCTATCCCTGTAATAAATGTCCAGTTAAATTTCCAGCTTCCAATGCCTTTTTTCTCCTTCTTACTAACCCCTTGTTTCAATTTACTGGTATTCTCACTAATCTCTCATTTATGTTCTTCTTGCCTTTTAAGATGTAGTTTACATTTATATTGAGAGCTTAAGAGTTCCATTCTTTGTTTTGTAAATAGTCTGTTTTAACCCTCACGAAGACCCCATAACTTGTCAGAAGGATGCTAAGGCTCCCACCTTTCCTCCATGCAAGATAAACTAGGGAAATAGAGAGAAATTTTATACACTAAATATGTTGGAAGGGAAGAAAAAAATCTCCTTGGAACTAGTAGATGACTCTCTCTTTTGTGTTCCTAATTTATCATTTTGTGATTATGCCCCTGAATAATTTCCCATGAAAAACTCTCTGTAATTGATTATCCAGTCTAGATTTTTAATTGATGTTTGCTGATTATATTCATTGGGAAATTTGTTTCCACAGGGACTTGGAGCTTCTTGGGAACTTCCAACAACTCTTCTAGGTTTCCTGATTTTGGGAAATCAGTGGGAACTTCCATATTTGAGTTAGTCAGTAGTCCAACAAAGATAACTGGTGTACATTATGTACAGGTAAGGAAACCATTGCCTTCTTTCTCTCTTGTAGAATATGTGAAAATATCAGACATCACGTCTATATTCTGTGAGTTATGCCTGGCAACGATTCACCTTTCTAGTTGCTGCAGTAAGTGTTCTTTATCAGCAATGATGTTGGTTAGATTCAAAGCTGAATTCTTCTTGCCAACATTGCTTTCCTTATGGTGTTATTAACATCATATGCTATAGCTTATCTAAATGTAAAATTTGATGCTAGCATTTTCAAATCAGAATTATATTTAGTGAATGGCCTGTGTGAATGTTGGCATACCACAAGCATGGTTAAAATAACTCCAGATACTTACTATGTATGAGCTGAAGATGAACAGACAGGTAGTGGAAGTGTGGAACATCTTGCAGATCTTGCTACTCATTCTAAACAAGCTTTGTCTGTTAATAATGTAGTTTTTTGTTTTGATTCCACCATTTTGATGAATTTACAAAAGAAACAAGCTGCAAGTTAAAACCGGTTTCTTTTTTGGGTTAATTAGTTTATATTAAGATCCTTTTGATTTGGACTCCAAAAGCATACATTATGGCTGAAATGGGCACATGGCAGGTTGCTAAGTGTCTCGCTATCCTGCTCTTAGGAAACTGCAAATAACTGATGTTGCAGACAAAACTGTCTTACATGATGAATAAATTACTGAGTCAATAAACATCAAAGAGAAATAAAGAAGAAATATGCATCATTCGTTATAAAAAAATACATTCAAATTTGATCCAGAAAGAGTCAGCAGTTTGTTCTTGTTATTATTTTCTGGTGAAGCAAATGGGCTCTATCAATTATATATATATATATTATGTGTGTGTGTGTAAATGCACACATGTGTATATATGTATGCACGCATGTATGGGACTTCCTAATGATTTAAGGTCTTCCCCAGTGGGACTATTGCACATTAGGTTTCTTTAGTAAGGTTACAGTCTTTTCCTTATTTCTTTATCAACTAGAAATTCTAAGGAGTTAATTTTGGTTGTACTGCTACTTTATACTTGGCACTATCACTTGCTTACTTGTCCAAAAAATACTAAGATTAAAGGTTGTGACATATTTCAGCTTCTTTTTAGTAATTTTCCAGTGATGTCTGCTGTGGGAGAAAACTGACAAAAATCCCCTGTTAGGAAAGGGTGGCATCCATTTGAATCACCAGCTGATCTTTCCTATATATTTGGGATTATTCTAGAAGGAATTTTATTTATTTCTGGATTAGATTATTATCTATAGTTGCTGGACGTTTGATTTGGATTTGGAGATTAACTTTGTATTTTCTGCCGTTTGATGTGATTTTATTCTTCTCTTTTTGATTTATCCCTCTTTTACCAAGCTAGTTTAAACTAGTCTTTGCTGTATCTTTGATATCTCTGTTCTATCTTTCCTAAAATACCTTTTAGCAAGATGTTGATATAATGTTAATAGGTACAGCGATATATCTCTACAAAACATTGAATGCGTATTTGACTTTATTCAGTTCATTTGTAATGGAAGTTTTTAAATATGCTTAAATGACTTCTAAAGTACTTTATTATTTTGAAATATTCTTGTAATTTTAAATTTTTTGTTTGAAATAGTTTCAAAATCAACTGAATTTTTAATGAATATCATTCACATTTATTTAACCTTTTAAAAAAATTCTTTTAGTGGATCTAATAACTTTCATACATGTTTAAAATATTTATTTATTTCTTGTCTTAATAGCAACTATTCAAACATGTAATTTTTGTCTTAATATCACCTAAGTTGTACCAAATATTTCTCATTGTTTTAATTTTTTGAATCTTTCTTTAACAATATTATTAGTTGATTTTAGCACTATATGTCTTGGATAAATCCTTTTCTGATCTCTAAGGGGTGTGATATATCTGTCAACAGTGATACGGTGAATAGTCGTTTAAAGTTTAAGCTAATTCTTTTTTTATCTTGATCTCTAGATTTTAAGCATTATCATGCTTTCAGATTTACCAAATGTATTATCAATTTATTGCTTTTTCCTCCCTCTCTTGCATGGTGTTTTACAGGGGGCAATCATATTTCATGATGTGTTCAACAATGAGCACGATCTAGGGGTTACACAAATCAGAGTAGAAGGTGTATATATATGGCCTTTTAGGCAGCTGCGAATGGTAGCAAACAGGTAATCCACTTGTATGTTGCCTTTTGAACTGCTTATCATTTATCAGTAGTGATTCAACTGTCTACTTGGGAAGGAACTTTTTTTCTTTTTTATGGTTTTAGGTTTCCATTGGATTACTTTTTTTTTTGTTGGGTTCTTTGTCTTAATTAATTCTCATAGAAATGCTCTGATAGTCTGATTTAATGAAGCTATAATTTATCTTCCTTTATTTAGGTACACTAGTGTTAAATAGTTCACTCTGATTACTCATGGGAATGATTCATTGCAAGCCTATAGCTGAAAGGAAAAAAAAAACAAGAGAGGGGAGAGTGCTTTTGGTTTTTAGCAGTTCATCATTTTTATTTGCCCATTTCAGCTTCTATCATGGCTCCTTTCTTTGCTAAGGCCATTTCATAGTTTACTGATCATATAGCTGAATTATCTTCCTGATCTTTGCCATTTTTCCTCTCATTGGTGTTACTCATGGAGTACCATAGATTGGGTTTTTCTTTTCTTGCCAGTTATTATAAACATTAATTGCATACCCATTTATGCTTCCGCTTGCTCCAACCTGATTGCTTTACAATTTGATTCATATAGCACAACCATTAAATTGCAGCCTAGAAATATTTCAATTAAGCAATATAATTTCACTTCTAATTTCTCTATCCAATATGGGGCATTGCATATTTTGGTAATATATTTTTTCATGATAGTGTTCTGTTGTTTATTCTGTTTAGACCTTAGATAGCTACTTTAGAGCCATAGCAACATAAAAACTTTTCCTGGTCAGTATAGTAGCTTAAAATTGTGGTGTGCTTTTATCTTGTAGTGGAACAGATGGAGATCTTCAAGAAGAGGACTATCTATTGTCAAATCCATATCACTTGGTAAATGGTGAACAATTTCAATTTATTAGCCCTCTCATTGTAACTGTGTTAAATGCTCTAAGTGCATTCTATTACTGCACATTTCAAAACTTGAAACTTGATTTTAGTTCTGGATGGGTAACCATGCAAAAGAACAAAAAACGGGAAAAAAAAAATAAAAGAAAGCAGGATAGATGTCTGTTTGGACTTTATTTTGATCAACACAGCAAATATTTGACTAAATTTAGTCAAGGGTGGTTACTAGCTACAGAACTGCCTGTGGTAATTTGCTAACAGAGGACATGGTGCATGATTGAAAGGAGTGATATACCGGGATTCATGGGCTGAACCCCAAGTGGGAAAAATTTATGATGATGGTGAGCTTTTAGTAGCAGTAATTTTTGAAGTACTCAAAACAGGCAACAAGATTTCTGATGGTTGCAGTCGTGTCGCACTAGCCTTGGTACATCTCTTATCAGTGATACAGTTAACCTAAGTTTGCAGTGAATTGAGTTGGGGAGTTTAGGGAGTTTTGTTGAGTCAACATAATCAGCACTTCTTTGGCCTCTCATCGAAGTCAAACTTCTGATTGAGTTATGTGTACTTGAACCTAAGAGGTTGTAATATGCTTGTTTTTCACCCCTTGGGCTATCCTTAGAGGCTCCAGTTGCCAAAATTTACACCCACCCACCCACGGCCCCACTCAATCACTCATAGCCACACTCCATAACCCACCACACACATGTGAATAGCAAATTTGGCAGTACTTTAAATTTTGTGACCGCAATATAAAAGCTATACTTCCATATGCAAGCCTGTCGTTGGTCTATGCATTCACAGATGAACTAGCTGCCTATATTTTGGAACTGTAATATGACTATTGAACATTTTTCAGTTTTTTTTTTTTTTTAAATTTTTTGCTGTCTATTTTTGGATTTGTTCAGTCCTTTTCTGTGGTTGTGCAGTTTTCCTTTTCACTGTTCCATGTTATTGGGTATTTACTTTTGGGTAGACAGATTTTACATTTCAAAAGATCGCTCGTTAAGTTTTCATGGACCAGATAATTGACTAATTGTTTTTGGTCTTCTTCAAACAGCTTGGAGTTTTCTCCTCACAGGTCTTCCAAGAGTCCTCCCAGGATAAGATTAGGAGAAGGAAAAACTGTGAGGGTTCTTTAGTCTTTAATTCAGCTTCTTATTTCCTGTGGATCAATGTGGCAACAACTGACCCTTTTATTACTTGCAGCATTTTCTTATGACATTGAGAAGCACTGCAATTTAGAGATTGCCGCACAAATTTCAAGGATATCTCCCAACCAAAATGGTACTTATTTGTGAACAATATATTCTTCTGTGTTATTTTCTGAGCAAATTTGGGATATGTTCATCGAACAATATTGATTTCGCCATTAGCAAATTATCATAGAAATGCTCGTAAATGACTATGTTATGTTGGTTTGGAGACCAAGTGAACATACAAGAGTGACATAAACAACAATTTTCTTCTGGATTTTGACAGACCCAGAAGATTCATCCTCATTCATTTTATTGTGTCTATGATCATAAGGTCTGTGTATGCCCTGTTGAAGTGAAAATATATCCACCATTAGTACCTGCTTGTGAGTAATGCCTGATTCTGAAAGGCGACATATTTGGAAAGATGAATATCAATTGCTTAAGAAGTGAATCATAAAACTCAAGCCCTTGTGAATTGTTATAGGGGAAGATAATTCAAAATTTACCCTACTTTTGTCATGTTTATTCTGTTGAATTTTACATTGTGGTCCCTAATTCTTCGACAAATCCTGAAATATCTGACTTCATGGAGTTTTCATCTCTATTCTTGTAGGAATATATTTGGGTTGATAACTCAATAAAACAATTTGGCATGTTGTTATCTTTGTGGCAGTTCTCGAAAGCCAGTAGAAGTAGTGGTAATTTAGCATCAATCAACATTATTTTACTGTCTACATGACAAACTAGCAGTCAGTATGTCAACTTTGTAGCACGTCTGGTACCAGGGCCCACCATGAAGAGCTCTTGATGCAAAAGGCCAGAGTAATCTTTCAGGTTCTTCGCAGATTAGACTTGAGATAGTATAATTAAAAAAATCTGTTCCAGGGGAAAAGTGAAAAGCAATATCAAGCAGGAAGAAGATTACGCTCATTAGTTATTGCTGAACAGCAAAGGGCTCCACTGAGGGCTGCTTACTGTTCTAGAAGAACATTTATTAGATGATGCATTGGTGGGAGTAGACTGAAGTTTGAGTATTAAGAGTCGAAAGCATGAATAATGCCTTGTAAAAGGATCTTGCAAGTTGCATCTAGGGGCTAACACTTTTCAGTAGCCTGTATGAATGTGATTGCAAGGACTTCATAGGCTGTGGCTTCACGGTTTTGACTTCTCTGGCTCACCTGAGGCGGAAACTTGTTTCAATTTGGGCATTCAAGACTCTTTTTATATTGTTGGGAATCTTTAAAATTTGACTTAGAATAGTCTTCATCAAGAGGTTGTATCTTTTCATCTTGCCTTTCACTAGAGTTTTTTTGTTTTGTTTTGTTTTGTTTTTTTTTTTCAATTTTCACAGTTCATGAATGGGTCTTTTTTCTCCTTAGCTAAGGGTTAAGGAAAAGAGTGCACTTCCCTATTCAATTGTGCATTGAAGCAACCTTCATAGATTTTTGACCCCTCACTGCTCATTTTCTAAACAACAATGTTTATCAAGATGTCCAAACACATGCACACCCATGCATTTCTCCTTGTGTGGATTATATCAATGTTTACTTTATCAGTAAATAAGGATATATCAGTGGCCTAGAAAAAAGATAATATTATATTTATTGGAGATAATATCATTTTTACTGGGGAGGTTTACTGAAAAAATAGGAAAAAGTTTAAAAAATTGGGAAACATGAAAAAAATTTCAATGAAACTTCACCATAGATTAAGATAAATATAAATACACATTTAGAATAAAAAACACTATTAAAGGTTAACATTTAATGAATAATGGAAATATATATGATATGTATACAAACTTAAGCAAAAGAAGTGCAGATATTGGTGAAGAAAAAATATTTTATTGGGCATTTAATCTCATATGTTAAGGCATGAAAATACAAAATATGATTGAAATTTAAAAATATAAACATATCATATCTTAATACCATAACTGGATGCCATGGAGGCTTTTTAAGGTTGGCATGATGCTGTTGACGTGAAGGCTCTTCCTTGACGGAATGATTGCCCATATGGATAGACTGATCAAAAAAAATAAAATAAAATTATATGATGATGAATTCACTCCACTATCTGGATAATCGGTGGATGTGTACCCATTTGGCTAGATGTTGATACTGGCCAAGTTGACAAGAGGCAGCTGCAACAGTTATGATACAGGCTGATACCAATCATGCGGAGGTCTCAACCAAGCTAACATGGGGATTATACTCATGGGTCTATACTTACACAGTCCATAGCCATAAGCACCCTTGATATGCATCTCCATATTCATATGAAGACTCCTGTCTGCTACTACTCAGATCAACAAGTGTCATTCTATTTTACATTCTCACTCAAATGGCTTTGAAAATTGCAGATCTACCTTCCATTCACAGGTAGCAGCGGCTAAAAAGGGTTATTAGGGCACAGATGCGGAAACAGCATCTGCACCCATATTTTACCAACCTGAACAATATTTTCATTCAAAAACATTGGTAAAATCAATAATATAAAGATATTTTCAATGAATATCATGATAATTTCAATAAATTGACAAAATATCAATAATATCGTATGGTATTATTAATGAAAAAAGGAAAAATGCATAAAATCCTGTTTCAGATACTATGTATTGTTGGGGCCCTTAAACAACATTATCAACGATATTATAATATCAATATGTAGAACACTGGGTTGGATGCCGCTTACCATTAAGATTGAATCTGGCGCTAAACCCATATCAGGAATTTGTAACTTTTTTCTGTCTATCGTTATACCATACTGTAATCCTACATTCATCTGTATCTATCTAGTTCCAATTGCTTACTTTCTTCTATAAACTGCCAGATGGAGATCGTGAGCATTACCATTTGGAAGGATTAATGGAGAGCCCTGCTGTAGATGATGATGGAGAATGCTTGTCTCCAATTGTCCTGAATGCAACTTCAGTCAACATAGAGGTCTACTACAACAAAGCAGTTAATTATACCCTGATGGTCACCTTTGTATCCTCTGCAAGTGATAATGCATATGATGATCTTGTTATTATTTGGTTCTTTTCTGTGGAATCCTTAATATTGAAACATTAGGTCTCTTTCCTTCAAGTTCTGCTGTTGATTCGGCAAATGGAACACAGCAATACTCAATCTGTAAGATTTTCTGACAAAGATTTTTAAAATTTGTTTATTCTTGAATGTTTTCTTCCATTCTATGCTTCTTGATGTGTAGATACTTCAGAGGTGCTATCTGATATTATGACTAATTATTTGTTTCAGGGGGCTGCTAAAGTTTCTATTTGGATGATTGGTCAGCAAGCCATCATGGATGCATATCTCTGTCTTCTGCATTTAACTGCAGGGATACTAGTTGGTAAGCGCTGTTAAATAGTTAGCGTGCGTTAATTTAACTGATGGTGCATACATTTCAACTAAACTTCCAATATGTTTTGCATGCAGAATCATTGTTCAATGCCTTTGCCACGGCTGCCTTCTTCAAGTTCGTTGTTTTCTCCATTTTTGAGATGCGTTATCTTCTGGCAATATGGAAGGCAACTAGACCCATGGGTACAGGAGAAGGTTGGGAAGCAATGAGGCGTGAATTATCGGTTCTTTATAGCCGTTTCTGTAAGTGCTTTCTAAAATGACTCTGCTACTAGCCTTTTCCCGAGATTTAAATGTATTTGTTCTTGGTTTAGCTTGCTATAACAGTTTTGAAGTGAAGATATTAAATCTGTATTAGATGTCTAAGGCATATTAACTGCACCATAAAATTGACGGGGGCCTTGAATCTTCTTTGGAGGTTGATTTGGATCAGTTTGTGCATGTAGATAGTGCATGCATGAGTCCAAATCACCATTAACAGTGGACATTGTATGGTGGAAATGGATCAGTAGCATTTTCACCTGAAACCTCAACTAGGCACAGAAACCCAAATCAAAAGAAGATGCATGCTTAAAGCTCCATGTAAACCATGAAAGGGGGAAAAAATTTCTTCGCAATATCATGTGTTTATTCCCCATGAAATGCAATGTTGAGGAGATTCAAAAAGTTCTAAAAATGTCTTGGTTTCCAATTATGGTCCATGAAAATTTTATTCAACAATTTATTTATTTTTATAATTTCTTTAGTACCAATGCAGTATACATAACATCCAAATTGACAGAAAGGAGGGTGATTCAATCCAGATTGTTCTTTGCTGGCTTGTTGAACTGTTAGTTCATTAAGAGAATGTACCTATCAGCATTCTTTTTGTAAGACAGGACAGCAAAATGTCTTAAGGCTATGATAACAGTGTGGCACCTGTTGGGCCGTGTGTGGCAACTTTTTCCCATCGTTTTTATGATATAGGGAAAATATGTTTTCTGTATAATGTACAATAAAAACTCATCATTTTGTAGGTTTGAAAACCTGCATCTATTCTTGGTTGGTACATTTTGTTAGTGATATTTCCAGGTAAGGCCAGTAGCTAGCAAGTTAAAATATCTTCTTCAACTAATATGTATTTTATTAAAAGATATTTTCTAGAAATCCCTTACTAGCTTTTCTTTTTAAATATCAACTATTGCCATGATCACTGACGTATGCTTATGTTTATTTAAAATAATTTGCTTTGGTAGAATGAAGTTTAAAATTTTCTTATATGGACTAATTCATGCTCCTCGGTTGATCATCATGCCTAACAGTGTCCTGATTTATGCAGATGGCATTCTGTTGAGTGGCATTCTTATTATGTACGAACTTCACAACTTTCTACGGCCCATTCTTCTGATTATGTATTCCTTTTGGATACCTCAAATAGTCACTAATGTCATCCGTGATACTAGAAAACCTTTACACCCTCATTACATATTAGGTATGACTATAACTCGACTAGCAATCCCATTGTATGTCTTTGGTTGCCCGAGCAACTTCATGCGGATTGAGCAGAACAAGAATTGGTGTATGTGTTTGGGAGTTTTCATGGGACTCCAGGCATCGGTTCTCCTCCTTCAACACTATCTTGGATCTCGATGTTTCATTCCTCGGCAGGTTTGGGTTTCTCTAGTTATTCATGTGTTCTGTTGCTTTTCATAGTTCTGTTCATGAAATGTTCTGCTGTTCTTTATAGTAGAGTTCGTGAAATATTCTTTCTGCACTCTTTATTAAAATTTTGATTCTTTAAAGCGTATTCTAACTCCATAATTCTGTTCCTTTCAATGCTCTTCATTAAAATTTCAATCTGTTAACTCCAGATGGAACCGTGAAACTTTTTTGTCCAGTAACTTCCATTAAAAAAATGGACTATCTCATTCAAAGAATGCCAGTAGTTACATGAACACTGTGTGATAAAGTCCACCATGGCTAATGTTTCCAAGGAGTTGAGCAGATGGCTATAACAGTCTCATTTGTGGGTTGCCAAACTGACTCAAAATTATATGAAGATGGGTTGATGTTGGGAGGTAATCTTCACCCAATCAATGCAATATTTTGGAGGATATCCTATTGAAGTTAGTCTGTGAATTTAGGGGTATAAACTGGGTTTGGCCGTGATTAGGTTTAGGCCCAACCCAAACCTAAATATTTGCAAAAATTTCAACTCATCCCTGACTCTGACCCTATTTTTATAAGAGTTATTTGCATTTATACCTATGCCTTTTTATTGAAATTGCATTGCCAACGTTTCCAAGATATTTACCAAATTACCAACAACTTACTAAATCTATTGCACTTATACCAAAGCTGTAACTTTTCGTTTAAACAGCCGTCAATGGCTGTCAATCATAAACTCTAAATATATATATATATATATTGATATATGTTATTTTTGTAATATTATATAAATAGAATATAATATAAATAATATAAATAAAATAACGTATATTAATATATATATATATATATATATATATATCTAGAGTTTAGGGTTGGACAGCCTTTAACGGCTGTTTAAACAAAAGGTAACAGCATTGGTATAAATGCAATATGTTTGATAAGTTGTTAGTTTTGTAAATATTTTGAAAACACTGGTATTGGTGCAATTTTAGCGAGAAGGCATAGGTATAAATGTAAATAACTCTTTTTAAATTTAACTCAAAACCTAAGACTATTGGTTTGGATTTGGGTTCAATTCAGGTTGATGATTGGAATTGAAAAATTAAGCTGACGTTTCTGATTGTAATAAATTTTTATTTTAAATTAGTCTTAAATAAATAATTTATATTAACTATAAAATAAAATTATTAAAATTTATTTTCAACATGAAAATGCGAGAAAAAATAGGAGGTGCATATGGGGAATGGTTGGGCATGTGATGGCCAAGAGTAAATTTAGTAATTTAAGAATATTTAAAATAAGGTTATATTGGATCAGATTAGATTGCTGACCCTTCAATTGAATCCAAATTACAAATTGGATTGGGTTGAATCCAAATGGTGCCAACCCAAAATTTCCATTTTTCAACCCAACCTATAACCCAGCCCATGTTCAGGTTGGGGTAGTTAGGTTTGGGTTGAACCTAACCCAATTTACGCCCCTAGCTGTGATACCTCATGATTTCTGATGCTTCTAGAATTCTACTTTGGATGTGTAGTAGGATAGATTTAGAGTATAAGTCCAACTTATTCTTCAATCAAACGAGTTACCTTTTGAGGGTAACATGGTGATGCCCAATAGTCCAAAATGGACAATATTATCTTGCATGATTTTGTTAGGCTAGGGCATGGTAGAATGGTATCAGAGCAACTCTTGAGGCTACTACTATGTTAGGTTATGCTAGGATATGAAGCTTATTGTGCATTCTAGGTGTTTTCTTTGGTTCTATGAGGGGATCAACATATTGAGAATGGTGTTAGTCTGTGATGGGCCTTGTGATTGCATTATGTTGTGATTTGTGATGCCTTGAAATTTTACATTAGATGCGTAGTAAAAGAGATTTTGGGTTTGTAAGTCCACCCACTTGTTAACTAAGGTACGTTTTGAGGACAAACATGTGAGGCCTAAAGGATTAAAGTAGATGCATCATTCGGCGGGGGTGTAACATAGGCAGTGTAGCCATAATTTAGGATAAGGCAGTTGCAACCGATAGCTTATGTGGGAAACAATGGCTGCTTTTTGTTTTATACTACATTCTGGGTTTTTAAATTTAACTGCTGAGTTAACAAAGATTCGTTCTACTTCTTTGACATGATTCGCAGATCTTACCCTTCCAATTGCTTGTGGGAAAAAATAGCCTGTTTTTGTTTTATGACAATTTTTTTAATAAATTTTAATGGAATTGCTGTGCTGACAAAGACCTGTCTCACTTCTTTGATGTGGTTGGCAGATCTTACCGGAGAAATACAGCTATTATAGAAGGCTAGAAAATGATGCAACTCATGCTACAGACTGCGTGATTTGCATGACTGGCATTGATATTACACGACAGAATGATTGCATGGTACTATCAAAATCTTATTAGGTTTGACTTGTTGTGGCTCCACTCTTTTCTTGCTTGGTAGACATGGGAATATAATGCATATTCTCCTGCAGGTAACACCATGCGATCATTTCTTCCATTCGGGATGCTTACAAAGATGGATGGATATAAAGATGGAATGCCCGACTTGCCGGCGTCCCTTACCTCCAGCCTAGGATAACTCATATAATGTAATTGTCCTCTGTATATTAGTTTGATCGGAAGATGCTTCTTGCCGTGCATTCTTGATGTATCAAGCGCCATAAGGTAACAACGGAAGCATGCAGGATCTCCTCCACTTTCGCTTTGGTTGGAAATGTTTGGAGGCATTTTGTAGGCAGAGGTGGCAGGCTCAATGCTTTTGCTGTCCTCTGATGGGAACTTTTTTCTCTTTTCTTTAGTTTTTGGAATTTCAGGTAGCACTGTTGCACAAGCGTTGGCGTAAGCATTTAAAATTGTGCTTTTATTGGGAAGTGGAATCCATCCTCTAAAATTTTTTCCCCACTCTTAATTTTCTATACCATCTCAACTCTTGAGCTGTCATATCCTTTGCAGCTGTTGTACAATGTATGTATGTGATGCTACTTGTACAGCGACCTCAATAGTCAATACAACAATTTGTTTCCATGACTGGGCTTTTTGATTTCTTACATTTATTAGCTTATTAGCATCTAGCTCTTGAAAACGTAAACAGATGAATTAGGCTGTTCCCGTTTTACCCATTTGCCATCCGTAATTTTGCATTGAAGAGGCTCTGACATTTTCAACAAGCTGAAATTAGGGGCATAATTCCAAATCTACGCTCACATCTTATGCATTTCTTTTGCTTCATCTGAGAGATAATTGAAGGGCTTGCAACTATTCTGGTGAAAAATGCTTTGTTTAGGTTCCACAATAATATATTGCTTAAATATAATCCATTCACTATGTTTAGAACCATTTGTTTAGTTAAATTTTTTTTTTAAAAAAATCATTTTAATTGAATATTTAAGTGAGCCACAGGTCTGCCCAAACTGTCAATGAAAATAATTTTCGGGGTATTAGTTAGCCGAAGTTTAAGTAAAACAATTCTGGATATTAACTAATACCAACACGATGAATATAATGCATGATGCGTTATCGTGTAAAGGACCCTAAACAAAGGATTTTAAATACCGCTGTGGTGAGGTAGTGAAATGCATGAAAACCAACCAACCAACGAAGAAAGGATGAAGGTAGAGATTGCTGATGAAGAATTTTTAGCATGGGTGACATGAACTCCAGGTTGCCAGTTTATTATAATTGGATGAGTAATGGCTAATAGCGTGTGGTGTTGTCCTGAGCCTAGTTGAGAAGTGAAATGTGAGGCTGCCTCATGGCATTGAATAGGACTAGTGGGTTAAATCCAATCTCAGTGATTTGTCCCAGCTCATAAATAAAGGCCTTTTATTTTCGAATGAGTCAAAAGGCATATCTGAAACCCAAACCTCTAATCTAATCCCCGGGTATTTGAATAGCAGTGCCACTGCCGCCATGGTTTGAAATCTAAACCACGACGTCCAAACAGTCATCTCTTCCACCTGCAATCAGCTCACGACCTTTCTTTCATTTGGTTGTCTTCGCCTTACATGGGAAGCGGATTGGGAAAAAGTAGATCTGCTTTCCCACCCACCAGGAGTAAAGTAACAGCAAACAGCTTCTCCACTTGATGCATGCCCGCCCTGGGAAATTGCAGGCGACTCTCGGTTAAGTGGGCTCACATATTTCATTACAAGATCATAATTGTTCATACTTTCTTAAATTTAATATACAATATGTATAGAAAAAAAATAACATTCTTATCTTGTTCGTGATCTATAAGTAAATAAATACTAAAATATAAATAATAATAATAATTTTTTATAATGAGG
>JAYJMB010001029.1:0-14149 GCA_036873735.1 Pouteria campechiana | reverse complement strand
CCCCCCCCCCCCCCCCCCCCCCCCCCCCCCCCCCCCCCCCCCCCCCCCCCCCCCCACCGAAGTTATAAAAGACTTACTGACAAGATTTGATATAGGAGGAGAATCCACAGCTGCGTTAGGTCGTGGTACCAGTACATCCACCTTCTGACAGGGGTCCCTGGGGCCAGTCCTTCCCAGACTTCTGGTCCTCCTTGGATTGTTGATTGTGCTCCTGCAATCTCCTCCGGAGATATGTCATTAGTCAGAACTAGTTCTGAGGGACAGGAGGGAGCTGGGGGAGAGGGAGCAGATGCTGAAGGAGCAACAACATTCGAGGAGCGGAGTGGTGACACCATCACAACAGTGTGCATCTGTGGAAGCAACAGACGCTGGTGAAACCATCGCCATAGAAGAAGGTACGGAGACAGGATCGGAAGGAGGAGCAAAGACGGGATCAGAAAAATAGGTAGGGATAGGAGCGGCAGAAGTGGGTGGGTGACGGACTATCCCACCCACCCACCTAGGAGCTCATCCCCCTTTTCCCTTCCCTCCCTCCCCTAAGAACCCCCTCATAGGTCAAGCTGAGAAGAGGGAAAGAAGGCTGATTAGCTCGTCCAAGACGGTCAGAACCCTCGAAGGAAGAAAAAGAGGGAGAAGAGGGAATAGAAGAATAAGGCTACCTCCTTGCGGTGACTTTAACATTCTGACGCCTCGATGGACCTGCTTCCTTTGTCGAAGGGTCGGCAAGCCAGAAGGACCGGGAGTGGCAGGAGGAGCCAAGGGAGGCACTACAGGAGTTGGGGTAGGTGTGGTAAAAGAAGTCAACTCCCAATGACCAAGGAAAACAACAATGGGCAGGAGTTCATACTCATTGTGAATTATAGACCTAAGTTGGGGGAAAAGAAAAGGAAGATCCAATCACAAATGGATAGGGTAAGGAATAGTAACTTCCTGACCCGAGAAGCCATGCGAGAAGTCCGCTTGGTGACATTGCTTGGCAGTAGTGACACCATCCACCACTAGGGTACCTAGTGACATCATCTTATACCTAATAAGGTAGAAGTTGTACCACTCTAATTGGGTAAGAGAGACTGACCTGCGCCTGGGGGAGGTTTGCCAAATAGTTGGGAAGGGGAAGCCCCCAATGAACTTTACCCTGGCCCAATGACTCTTTCAGTAATCATCCGGGTATGAAACCCACTGGAACAACTTCCACCATGAAGGGCGGGGAATGAAGTAAAGAGTTTGGAGCCTTGCCAAGGGTGAAAATTGATGCAAACATTGTAAAGAAAAAAACAAAAATCTCCCCTAGGCTATGAACCTAGAGAGAGAGAGAGACTATATAATGCCAAGAATTCAGGACTAGTTATCCTAGGAAAATGTTGTAATTTTAGAGAAGATCAAGGATGAAGTTCGCCTAACCTAGGCTAAACTGAGCTTTGATTGACTCTAAGGACACAAAAACAAAACCTTCTCGGCGATCCCAGGGAAGATCTATTGGTTCAGAAAAAACTCAACTCATACCCACAGTAGCGAGCAGAGTTAGAAGGACTCGATGGCATTGGTGAATAGGCGATGATGGAACTTCTTAATGGCCATTAGTATGGGAACAAGAAAATCAATAGAAAATGGAAATGAGTTCCTAAGAGGAGGTAGTACCAGTCGAGGAGACAAGGAGCCGAGCTTGGGAAGATGATGAGAAGAGCAAAAGAGCGGAAAATGGGATCTTGCTGTCGTGGCGACCATTTATAGGCAATCCACAAAACTACCTAGGTTTTCATACAAACTAGGACTACCAGCTTGGGACCTCACGAAATCCTGAAATCGATGCCCCATTCCCGTCCCCTCACATTTAAAGCCTCGTACACGTGAGCGGTGGTAGGAGGAAAAAGTCGCGCCCATACCGATAATAGTTTGACATGAGGTGACCGCTGATAGATATTGAAATGTTAAAAAGACGTGAAAAGAGCACCCCTTCCGGATCCACCATGATGTTCCCATTTGCGGAACAGGTCCAGAATCCATAAAGCCCCTCAGAGCGGAATCGAGTCGATCCCATGCAGATTCGCCACAACCTTCCCAATTGCGGAACAGGGCTGAAATCGTACGACCTCCCAAGAGGGCTTTCAATTGACAAAATTGGTCTTCAGAAGTGCGGATCCGTCAAAGTGTTGCCAACTGCCTAGCTTCCGGAATCGCCTGGCAAATTGAATCTGCACAAAAGCGAGCACATTCAATAGCAGCATATGCAAACACTGAAGAACAAAGTCATTTTCGAAGATATACCCCAGGAACAAGCGACTGAGAGGACAGGCTTCGCCCACATCCTCCTAAGGGGAGGCTGGTGTTAGGGAATCCTAACACAAATACTCAAATATCTAGCTAGCACTACACTACATCAAATTTTGACCCCAATGGGATACCTTTTCCTGCTAACCACACAGTCTTATGAGACTAAGACTCAGATACATATCCTTTCGAGGTCCTTCTCTGAACAGGGATTCTCATCTTACTTGCATACAAGTTACGTACGCATCTCAGCTATGCACCCACGCTCCACTATAAATACATTCAGGTATGTGCCGCGAAACACAAACTCTTGATATCATCCCATAATCTCTAAAAGAGTCCCTTATTAACTTGAGCGTTAGAGTATTTACGCTGGGAACCCCCTGGCATCCTCTGACCTTCTTATTCTATTCTTGTAGGATTCAAGGTGAAATTTTCTCAAGAGCCACCTCAACATTCCATTTGGGGACAACCCAAACATAGCCATTGGTTTTCTATGTAACCTAATATCATTAGCAGATAGAGACAAAATTCAAACCATCAACGTACATAGGTATTTTTTTATAGTAATTTAACCTAAAGTTTTAATCTGATCCATAAATTATGTTTAAAATAAAATTTATATTTAAAAATTATAATAATATAATATTCAAGGGAGTAATGTCAATTTAAAAATAGATATTTTAACATTTTTATTCTTAAGCTTGCATGAAATAATCAATAATGTTATTTTTAAACCTTAATATTAAATCTTAAATAGAAGAAAAGGTTTATCGCCCAACTGCACAATGTATCTAATCCTCTCTCCTTCACGTGGTGTCATCAGATGAACAGAAATTTGTTGAGTAATAAGGTTGAGTAAAGTAACCTGTTAAACCCAACCCAATTTTTAATAGGGCTAGGGTTGAGTAAATCAAAACTTGAGTTAAACAAATTGAATTGAGCTCAACCAATTTGTAAACTGTGTTTGATTAGGGTTGATGGTTAAGCAACCCATTTAACCCAATTTCTCCACTCCTTTACATAAAAATCCAACTTTTAATGATTATTTTTTAGTTTTCTTCATCTTTTACATTTTTAGGGCTTAGATATTCTTTTAGGCAGTGTGCTTAGTTTTTATTTATTTACTTGAATAAATGAAGGACTTTTAATATATAAAAATTTGCTTAAATATAAATCGGTCAAGATGTCTTATTCTTACCGAACACTTTTTTATGTTTTTTTAAACTTTATTGTAAAGTATTTATATATAATTATTTGTGTTAATTAAGGAGACTTTATACAGATTTTAAAATTATTTTATTTAATTTTATATTATTCTTAGCTTTTTTTAATACATTATCGGGCTTATTTCAGCCCAAATTATTAACATGTTTTTAACCTGTAACTCAACCCAAATTTTCAAACTAAGGTCGGGCTAGGGATAAAGTTTTAGAAAGTGAGTTGTATTATGGTTAAGTTTAAAATTTTAGAAAATTGGTTAGTGTGTTATGTTTAACTCCCAAACTGGTTGCACCCCTAAGCTTAAAAATATAAATATTGAAGTAGGTAAAATTTTCTTCTTCTTTTTTTGCGTGTGTCACTATAACAAAAATCGACAAATATAGCCAACCAACCACAACCGAATTTGGAACAACTGTGTTTGCTTAAATGCAACTTGCTAGTTGTCTGCGTTTGACTAAACACGGCAAAATTTGAGTTTGCTGCATTTGAGCAAACACAACCAACTCAATTTTGGTGCATATTTAGCAAACGCAGCCAACTCAATCTTGGCTATGTTTAACCAAACGCAACCAATATTTTGGTTGTGTTTGCTATCAAAGGCAGCTAACTCAAAAGTGGCTGCATTTGGTAGGTTGCATTTGTTGATTTTTGTTGTAGTTTAGTTTAAATTAAAATAAAAATAAAGTATTTTTTATCTAAAAGAAATATAAATTTTTTTCTCTCTCTTTTATAGTAATATAATATTTATTTAATGGGGAAAAAACATCATATTTTTTAAAAATTATTACTCACTTTTTTAAAAAATTACTTACTTTTATTTTATTCACTTTGGGAGTTCCATTACCTGTATATTTATCATGGAGAATAGTTTGTAGGAAATTTTATATATTTTAAATTAATAAAAAATGATTAGATAAAATTCACTCTTATCATTATATTTATTAGTGTTGCTTTAATTAAAATATATAAATTTATTTTAATCAATGGTCTATGTCAGCCATACCATTTAAAGATGTATAAAATTATATTAATTTGAATTGATTATCAAATGGTCATAATTTTTTGTTCAATTCGAGTATTTTTTAAAATATTAATAACACAATAAACATATAAGCAAAAAAAAAAGAAAAAAATACAAGCTAATAGTTTTAAAATTAATATTAATATTTTTTATTCTAATGAACTTGAATGTATTTTTATCAAACTTTAGTTAGCTTCAATAAACTTTGACTGAGTTTTTAATGGGCTCCAAGCTTTACCAAACATTAATAGATTTTAATAGGAATTAATAGTTTTAATATATTGAAGCAATTAGGCTACTAACTTTATTAAGAGTTAATAAAATTTATATTTTCCAATCAATTGAATCAAATAGGCTATATTTTCAAAACAAAAATATATACAGGCTTCAACCATAAAATCTAAATCGTTTATTTCTATCAATTCTTAGATTTCTTATTTTGTATTACATAATTTTATCTTGAATATTTTATCTTGAATGAATAGATAATAGTGATTTTAATTGTTTTAAATTAACTATAATACATTTTAATAAACTTTAATGAGCGTGAATGGATTTAAACTACAACAAAAATCTTCAAACACAACCAACCGAATTTAAAAGAAACTTGACCAAGCTAGTTGAGTTTAAAAAAATTAAGCAAAATACCAAATAAAATTGGGCCATTTACATTTGAAAAAAAATTAACTAAAACACCAAATAAAATCAGCAAGGCCAATTATATTTAAAAAATAGAAAAACTAAAATATGGAATAAAACTTGGCTAGGCTAGTTGCATTTTTTATAAAAAATTAATTGAAACACCAAATAAAACTCAGCCTAGTTAGTTACATTTTATAAAAAATCAAAATACTAAATAAAACTTAATCAATTAAGTTTTTAAAAAATAATTTAATTAAGTATTTCTTAGAATTGAGTGGTAGGTAAAACATTCAATCGAGCTTTACTCTTTGGATTTAAA
This sequence comes from Pouteria campechiana, assembly GCA_036873735.1. Taxonomy (NCBI): domain Eukaryota; kingdom Viridiplantae; phylum Streptophyta; class Magnoliopsida; order Ericales; family Sapotaceae; genus Pouteria; species Pouteria campechiana. The sequence goes on along the minus strand of JAYJMB010001029.1, from coordinate 8,675 downwards.
ACATTCAATTGGGTAAGCCAATTGCATTTCTAAAAAATTTTTTTAACCAAAATACCAAATAAAACTCAGTCAAGTTAGTTGTATTTAAAAAAATTACTAAAATATCAAACAAAATTAGGTCATTTGTGTTTAAAAAAATTAACTAAAACACCAAACAAAACTCGGTCAGCCAATTGTACGTGTATTTTTTTTTAATTTAACCAAAATACTTTAAAAAACTCAAATAGACTGGTTTCATTAATAAAAAAAATTTAACCAAAATGCTACATAAAAATTTGGTAAGGCCAGTTATATTTTTTTAATTTAATTAATACATTAAATAAACTCTGCCAAGTGCATTTAAAAAAATTAACTAAAATACCAAATAAAACTTTTCCACACCAATTGCATTTAAAAAAAATTAACCAAAACACCCAATTAAACTTGGCCTAACTAGTTGTATTTTATTTTTTTAATTTAATCAAAACATCAAATAAAACTTGGCCAATTACATTTTAAAAAAATTATTTAACCAAGTACTTCTTAGAATTGAGTGGCAAGTAAAATATTCAATCGACCAGCCTACCCTGAAATCATAGGATCCTCAAGTGTTTTTTTAAATAAATTTTAAAAAATAATTAACTTGGTTAGGCTAGTTGTTCTTTTTAAAAAAAATTAACCAAAATTCCTAAAATAAACTCGGTTAGGTTGGTTGCATTTTAAAAAAAATCACTAAAATATTAAACAAAACTCAATTAGGCCGGTTGCATTTTTAAAAAAAAATAACCAAAATACTTTAAAAAACTCAGTTAGGGCAATTACATTTAAAAAAATTAATTAAAACACGGAACAAAAATTGGCCATTTTTATTTAAAAAATTAACTAAAACATCGAACAAAACTTAGTCAAACTAGTTATGTTTTATAAAAATAATATCTAAAATACTTTAAAAACTTGGTCAACGAAGTGAAGCCCTTAGTCACAAAGCACTTTGCTAACAACAATATAGGATGAAGTACCTCAAGCCACAACAACACAAAGATTCCCACATGTGGCACCAAAAGTCACCGAAGAAAAAAATTTAGGCTTATGAATTAATTATTTGTAATAAAATTTTGCAAAATTTAATTAATAGGCTTTCATCTTTTAAATTTTTTTGATATAAATAAAAATAATAAAATATGCATTATTTGTTTATATTAAATCATAAGAACTTTGAAAAAAATATGTATATAATACTCTACCAAACTCGGCTACCCCAATTGGGCTGCTTTTGATACCGAACGCAGCCAACATTGGCCGTGTTTGTGTTTGATACTAAGCGCCGCCCAATTTGTGTTTACTACCAAAGGGCATTGATCCTCACAACCAGTTCCAAGAAAATAAAAATTATGTTAATAAAGAAATCAGATGCGCCACGAAATTCAAATCATTCAAAATCGTACATAAATGCATCAAATTTTTCACCTTGCATTTGGTTCATATAAATCTTTAATTAAAATCAGTTTGAATATTTTTATAAAATTAGTTATGCTAAATATGATAAATAAATTAAATATTATTAAATCATCTATTTGGACCCAAATGAAAAAGGTTCTGTAAAATTTTTTATCTAACATTTCCAAGTACACAGGGATGCGGTTAAAACATGGTGGATGAGGAGAATCACGGTGCCATGGAAATGATTTTATAATCAACGGAATAGCATTCTCATCTCATGCAATTCGTCCGTTCAAGTACACGACTTTGGCGACCTGCTCCGATCCATTCCAAGGTAATATAATTTTATAGGTTGTTATTATAAAATATCCTAGCTTTTCAATGTTCATCTTCAATTTCTTCTTTATGTCATTATTTTACCATTATTTTTTTTTGTAATTATTATACCAAACGCACTCACGGGAATTTTGCTGCGTTTGTTATCAAACGCAAAAAAATAAAAATAAAAATAGTAAAAAATGTGAGGATAATTTAATAAAAATTGTTAGAAATATTCGATATTGATAGTAAAACTTCAAAAAAGGAAACTCCCATACAACTACGAAAAAGATTTTTTTAGGTTTTCCATGCAATTGAAATACAAGAATAAAAATCTATTTTATGGATTATGTTGTATTAATATTTTAATCTTAATCTGGAAATTGACATAAATAATAAAAGGTAAAAGGAGAAAGTGATTGACTAAAATAAAGATAATGATTATAAATAAAGTACAACTAAAAATAAAATAGATATTCTTTTTTTAATAAACAAATGATAATTTTTCTAAGGAAGCTTTATTTGGATGCATTAGTAACACGTGCTTCTATACACATCTTTTGATATTAATAATATATTTTAACTGATGTAATAACTCTATTTCTTTCTAACTATTTATATTTTTAATCATTCTTATTAAATAATTAAAACTTTTTTTAACATAGTTTTTTATCATTATCATAGCAAATGCGGCCACCCGAATTCAGTTGACTCTTCCTTTATAAAATTAAAAGACGCCTCTAATTCTTCCTTTCGAATATCGCTTCTCCCTTTCTTCCCTTCAGCGCCCACTCGCCGGCACGCCACTCTGCCTTGTACTTGACGTCGGCGAGAATGGGGTTCCCTGAAATTGTTCCGGCCCGCCACTCTGCCTTGTCCTTGACGTCGACGAGAACGGGGTTCCCTGAATTTGTTGTCGGTGACATCGACTCCTCCTTTTAGGCCTGCATCCGTCGACAGGTTGCAGCTCTCATCCAGCTTGCTGTCATGCATCATTTGTTTCAGGTTTCAGCCGTGGACAAGTAGTTTTTTGCCTTGCTGGGGCGAAAACGATTTATTTGTTTCACTAAAATTTTCGCTTTTGTTGGTTTCCCCTCTTTTTGTGTTGTTTTTTTGGAAGGGCAATTGGTGTTGAGTTTGTTGGGTCACTTCAATTCAATTTCATGGTGTTTGTTCTTGCCTTCTCGTTTTCTCCCCCTTCTCTCCCCCTTCCCTCGTGTTACTGCATTCCTGACGGATTAACATGGAAATGTCATTATTTCCACTTTGGATTACATGACTTTCCAGGATGAAAGTGGAAAAAAGGGCCCCTGGGTTTCACTTTAAAGCTGCGCTTGAAGGAGGAGCTGGGCCAAAGTGATTGGAATTAGAAGTTTAGAACTAGATTTGTGGTTGGGTTTTGGACAATTTGTGGGATTTTGACGTTGTAAGGAGTCCTGGAGGATTGCATATTTCCGCCGTTATGATGGCATGGCACATAAGTTTTATATTTTCGTGATGCAGTGGATGGTTAGACTGAAGCAGAAAATGGCAGATATAAAGAAAATTAGTGGGCAATGAGGAATTTCAGCTAGTTTGGCTTTTGGCTTCTCTGTACCTACGTCGAGTAATATTTCTGTCTGAGAAACTTGAAAGGTTCCCAAGTCTTTCTTTTTGGGTGATAAACATTGTCATTAGACATGGACTTTAGACTACAAGCTACTGTTTTTCATAGCCAGAAGTAGGCCAGTAATTGAGTCCAGAGCAGTACTGGCTCCACTCCTTGGGTGTCAGTGGCATCGTCAGGGGAGTGCCATCTTCATGTGTACTCAAATGGACTAGGAAATGCTGACAGGTCTGTGTTGGTTAGAGGATCTGGAATTTTATGGAGGGCAGTTCATGAGTGTTTGAGTGTTAGATATAGAAATTCAGGTTGAGTTGCAGGGGCTTGTTTAGATAGCCTTAGAGGAGGAAAATTTACTCCCTTTTCTTTATTTGATAGAACATTTATTAAATAGTCTACTTTTTCCACTCATTATTATTATTTTCACATTTAAATCTATTGTTGCATGGTTTTGAAGGGATAGTTCTTGGAGTTGTTAAGATCAATGTAGCTGTTACTTGAATAAGCAATGCCAGAAGGGTTGGGTGGCGGTGGCATCGTCAGGGGTCAACATGGGGTGATTCTACTACCTCTTTTCTAACGTTTCACTTCTAATATGGGGGAATTCAGAACCTCGTTTACGAAGCTGGTTTCTCTTGACTTTGAAAGCTACATAAACACTTATCCGTTCTGTCTCTTAACACAAGGGGCATTGATTGCTATGGTCTCTCAACCTAGAAGGATTTTCTGGGGATGTCTATCCATGATGGACAAATCTAATAACAATCATGATCACAGAACAATGGACCCAAGTTTGTGCGTATTTGGGCATGAGGCCATTACCCATTAGAATGTGGTTAGTGAGGATCACACAGGTTATCTTTCAGTTTTAGGAGAATATAATGCACTTTCTCAATGTATTTTATTGCAAGCTTTTGTGAATTAATTTGTCAAGTTTATTTTCAATTTGGTAGTGCTTGCTGATCCTTGGTGAATTATAATGATGAGATGATTAGATGATTCAAACTACGAGACTAATGAACCTTTTTTTGTCACTCTAATGTCCTTGAAGAATTTTTTTTCTTTATTCTCTTCTTTGGGAAAAGGTTCTGCACCACTCCATCGTTGGTAGGGAGTTCTTTTCATTGTCATGTCCTTGTTCTTGTTCTAATTTCTAAATAGGAAATGTAGCATCCATAATTCCGCATGCACATTTCAGCCATTTAAATGCTGAAGGCACATAGACTGTACATGGGACGTATCGTTGTGTAAAAACAGACTAGGATTTTTTTGCCATCTGTATGATGATTGCCAACAGATAACCACAGCATGTGCTATGTGATGTTAAATTTTGGCAAAGGCTAATTATTTGAGTGTTCTAGGATGCCCGTAATTTAATCCTATCCCAGGCAAATATTTCAAAGCTGTCATGTATTTGTCCAGGATTGAAAGTTCAGGTCATTTAATTGGCATGATCTTCATAATATTCTATATTTAACAGTACTGTCTCATTGACGTATATGCATGCCAAATGTACAGTGGACGAGTCACCGCATTAGGAATAGTAGAAAATGCAATTCTTATCCTCATTCCAACCAGAGTGAATAATTCAAAATTTCAAGCTGATTACACTCATATATTTTTGAAGAAAAGGCCTATCATTTTCGGTATTCACAACAGCAGTTATAACGGATGCAATCAAGGATGCCGTTGGTCGACCTCGTCCAGACTTTTTTTGGCGTTGTTTCCCTGACAAAAAAGCAGTAGGTTCATTGGGTACTCTCCCCCTCTCTATTATTATTGTCGTTGTTGTTTTTAATATTTGCTACTTTGGCCTCTATCACAAGAGGTTGCTTATTTAGCCTAGTCAATCTCCAATTGTTTCAGGTGTTTAATAACGTTATGGGAGCTGTCATTTGCCATGGAAAGAAAAGTGTCATAAAGGAAGGACATAAGAGCTTTCCAAGTCGTCATACTTCATGTAAGCAGCTAAAGGGGGCTTTTACTTTCTGTGGGATTTTTGATCTTACGATCTTTGGGAAGATATGATAAAGGAGGCTAACATGAATTTCGACAAGCTACAGCTAGTGATAGAACATGCTAATGTTGGTAGGCAGCGAGAGGCATCTTAGTAAAAATTTAATTTATTTGTAAACTTATTTAACTTTTCATGAGAGGCCTCAGCATGTGAATGACTCTCATTATTTTATATATAATGGATTGAAACTATCATTTATATAAACTTGTTACTAGTTTGGCATGTAAATCATTGTTGAATAAGCATGTGGATTGTTAAAATAGTTGCATTTCTGGAGTAGATTTGGCTGCGTATATACTAAATAGTTAAAAACAATTTGGCCGCATTTGATCAAACACAATCAACATTTTGGTTGCATTTGAGCAAACGTAGAAACCCAAAATGACTATATTTAAACAAATGCAATCGTTTTTGATTAGCTACATTTGCGTAAATGCAACCGTTTTGGGTTGATAGTGCTTGGTCAAATGTAGCTAACAAAGATTCAGTTACGTTTTGTCAAATGTGGCTAACCCAGCTAGTTGCATTTGAACAAACGTAGCCAACTTAGAATGACTGTGTTTGCTCAAATGCAACCAGCTGGGTTGGCTGCTTTTGACCAAACGCAGCTGAATCTGAGTTGGTTACATTTAACCAAACGCAACCAACAAAATTTGGTTGCCTTTGCCCAAATGCGACAAAGCACAAGCAGTTCGCTAGTTAATTTTTTTAGCTGCATTAGGCCTAATATAACAAAAATGTTGGCTGCTTTTGGGAATTTTTGTTGTTGTTGTGTGCGTTATGAAATAGGCCCTAAGTAGAGTCCATAACTGACGTGATAATAAGATTGAATAATGACAAAAGAGAGGGGGTGGGCAAACGTTGTTCATAGTTTGGTGGACTAATATTTAATTTAAAATAAAATATACCAAACGTTGTTCATAGTTTGGTGGACAAATATTTAATTTAAAATAAAATATACCAAATGGTTATGTTAAGCTGAATTTATAACTCACATTGCAAGTTTCCCAAGGTCAACCATTTTAACTTTCGGTGACAGCGCAATGCACCCATCAGATCCATTCTTATTGGTCGTCCAACTTTGGATGAAAAGACTATTCAAAGACAACCAAAGAGTTTAAGAAATAGATAAAAATAAGGTCAATTTAAGAGGGAAGCCTTTCACTTGCTAAATGTTTTAGAGAGTAACATGTGTTTGGTAACAAGAAAAAGAAAAAGATGATTGAAAAGTTTTACAATCTCTTCTACCTTTTTTTATAATTTTCACATGATTGACATCTTAGCTACTGAATACTCTTACTTTTTTCATTATATTTTTAATTATTATTTTATATTTTTTATAAATATATTTATTTATTTTATCTTAATTCTTTTTATTTTCAATCATTACCACACTGTATCACATCGTTTCCCTCAATTTTCATTCTTTTTTCATACCTTTTTTCCTCATTCTTAAGTACACCCCCGTGGTTAAAATCAACTTCAACATGGTACTTCAAGGGGGCATAGATTAGGCGGGGCATACCGTTCCACTCAAGGGTAGAGCCAAGCATAAAAGTAGGCTATGCATCATATATAATCAAATTCTAATAATCTATTAATTATTTCTTTTAAATTAAAGTCATCACGAGAAGATTTGCAACCATTGATTTTCTCTTTAACATAATATCATTAGCATATGAGACAAAATTCAAACCATCAATGTACATGATTAGGGGTGTAATGGGTCCAGTTGGAATGGGTTGGAATCAATCTTAACCATAACCCATTTTCTAAAACTTTAACCAAACCTTAATCCAACCAAATTTTAAAATCCTCAATATTAATCCAACCTTACTTTTAAAATTCAGGTTTACAGGTTGAAGATGGGCTAACATTTCAAGGTAAAAACAAGTTTAAAATAAAATAAATTTAAAAAGTGGTATAAAAAAATATGTAAAATCTCATTAATTAATACGAACAAGTTTAAAAAGTGGTCAAAAGAACTTTATGAAAATTTGAAAACCTTCCCTTTTAACAAATTTAAATGATTTATTAATAAGAATCATTAATATGAAAGTCTTTCTAAATATCTCTGGGTTAAATTTCTAATTACTTAAGAATTATGACTTATTGTGAAAGTAGGGTTAAAGATTTAATTTGCATAAGCGTAAACTCAAGTTGATGGGTTAGGTTAAAGCTAAGTTTTCAACCCAACTTTGCAAATCGATCACCCTTTACCACATTGAAAACTCGTTAGGTTCACAGGTTACGAGTTGAACCGAACCCGCTTACACCCCTAACATGAGTATTATTTTTATAGTAATATAACTTAAAATTTTAATTAGATCCACAAATTATTTTTAAAATAAAATTTATATTTAAAAATTATAATAAATATTCAAGTCAGCAGTATCAATTTAAAATAGATATTTTAACATTTTTAGTCTTATAGCTTGCATGAAATAATCAATAACCTTATTTTTTTAACCCTTAATATTAAATTTTAAATAGAAGAACATGTACATTAAAAATTGCATAGATATAATATTTGGGACCCGTTTTTTCGCCCAACTACACATGTCAAATGGAGCTGCACGCTGTATCTGATCCTCTCTCCTTCACATGGTGTCATCACATGAAGTAGGATGGAAGGCTTGGAGCTCCAGCGGTCCAGTCACCTATTTAGCTCGTTGGCCAATTGCTTACTTAGATGAAAGATATGGAGCAGGCCCATTCAAGGTATTATGTCTACTAATTAATGGAAAAAAAGAATTGCAAAATTTTTAGTTAAAATGACTTTAACGAAGATTTTCTTCAACCATTTACAAGTAAATACAATCGTTTGAATGAGATTTTCAACTTGTTGAGCGAATAAATTGCATGTGTGACGTAAAGCTTGAATTGGCAGCTTTGGTTTGCTCACGTTAACCCTTTCTACTACGTTTACATAAGGTTGCACTCAAAGTTATAACCCTACGCACACTTATTTTGTGTTCCTACACCAAAAGAATCTTACCTGCCTGTAATAAAACTACATGCTGCAAAAAGCAGTTTCATGACATCTTCAATTGCTGAATTGGTTAGAAAAACAATTCAAGAATGTAGAGTAGACATCACTGTTCAGTTACAGTTACAACTGAAGTTGAAGTGCGCTAGGCCCAAAGGTATTATTCACTATAAGATAAGTGTCATCAAGAATCTCTCTCCTCATCCTACGCTATCAAAAGATCTGAGAGGGTAGCTAAGCTGTCAGCAACTATAAAAGAAGAGCATTCTCCCTCTCAAATGACAAGAGGACAAGCCATTCTCCCTCTCAAATGACAAGAGGACAAGCCA
>JAYJMB010001028.1:0-17237 GCA_036873735.1 Pouteria campechiana | reverse complement strand
AATGCTAAACATACACATCTTTAGCATTTGAGTAAAGCCGTTGAGCTTATGATATTTATAGGAAGTATAAAAAAGTGTGTGCATAAAAAGAAAATAATAAAATATGATAGAAAATAATAATTATAAATAAAGTAAATATCAAATAAATGATTTTTTACATAACATGTTAAGAAAAAACGATTAAATATATATATATATATAATAATGAAGATAATAAGCTACTTTAGGTATTTAAAATGTTAAATCATGTTAACAATAGCGGAAGAAAAGGAAAAAAAAATAAAAATTGAAAACAAGAAAGAATATAGAAAAGTGAAGAGAAAAAAAAAAGAAATGATGATCTGATATAAAATTCTAATCAGGAATAAAGAAGATAAAGATAAAATAAATAAGATTATCATATGATTTAATAAAGAAATGATGTTTAAAAATTCAAGGAATATTGATCAAAGGCATGATTGCTAGGAAATAAAAACATCGGCTCATATTAAAAGGTTGTCAAAAAGACTAAAAAGGATTGTCAAATGATCTCGTCAGCTGCTTTGTACGATGCAATTTAAGGGTCACATGTCCAAATAAATTACACGAATCTTGGACGGGTAAAAGTGAAAATTGCATATAAATCAAACATCAACAAGAGAAACGCCATTATTTAAGAGGAATAGGATAGGATGTAATTCATGCTGCTTGCTAATGCTAGCTCCACAATTTAACTAGATTTATTGAACTAATAATATGCAGCCTACAGATCTGACGCCACGGTCCCTCCGCACATTGGCCGCAACGCTACCAAGCATGCGACAGTTGTTGTCGTTTGTGCATTAGATCCGTGGTTCAAGTCAATAGTGCTTTGCCAGCGATTGGACACCCGCAAGTTGGGAGTACCAAATCACGTAAACCCCTGTTTTTCAAGACAATAACAGCTCTACCCTGTTCGAAGCAAACCGTCTTGTGCGGCCAGGTTCAGTGACAGTGCGATGCCATCCAAAGTGTAAAACCCCCCCTCAGCCACGGCCCAAAAGGCCAATACGCAAACATCCATGCAACTCTGCCAATAATATCTTCGGTTCCTCGTTACCTGGCTGCCGGCCATGCGTGGGCCATCTTCTCAATAATATCTCGACGAACCTTCGACAATCTTGTCCCCAAAGACAACCGTATATATACCCTCTGTCTGGATTTGATTGGCTTTTCAGATTGCCAAGTGTACGGTTAAAAGGGTGCGATGTACCATCGCTGTTACGTGTGAGAATTAGCTAGCCTGCACGTCCTTTTTATCTACTCGGCCCTCCCCAACGTTAAGTTCGACTCTCTCGGGCAGGTAGAGAAGTGGGCTCAGTTCCGAGCGATGGCGAAAATTATGATCTTCCTTCTCCTCTCCGTCATCGTAGCCTCCACACTTGGTCACGAATCCCCGCGCACGTACATCGTCCACGTCTCCAAACACCACAAACCCTCCGTCTTCTTCACGCACAGGCAGTGGTATTCCTCCGCCCTCCGCTCCCTCTCCATCTCCTCCGCCCACCCGGCCAAACTCATCTACACCTACGATCTCGCCGCCCATGGCTTCGCAGCCCACCTCACCCCTTCCCAGGCGTCCGATCTCAGCCGACTTCCGGGCATCCTCTCCGTCCAGCGCGAGCAAGTCCACCATATCCACACCACCCACACCCCCGAATTCCTCGGCCTCGGCGACAGCTTCGGCCTCTGGCAAAACTCCGACCGCGCAGACGGCATCATAATCGGAATGCTCGACACCGGCATCTGGCCCGAGCGGAGGAGCTTCTCCGACGTCGGGCTCGGCCCCGTCCCTGACGGCTGGAAAGGGGTGTGCGAGACGGGCCCGGAATTCCCCGCCTGTAATCGGAAGATCATTGGCGCCAGAGCCTTCTACCAGGGTTATGAAGTCGCCATGGGGCAGCCGATTAACGAGACGCAGGAGTCGAAATCCCCGAGGGACACCGAGGGTCACGGGACTCACACGGCGTCGACTGCCGCCGGCGCTGCCGTTGCGGATGCCGGATTCTTCGATTACGCGGTCGGGGAGGCCCGCGGCATGGCCACGAATGCTAGAATCGCCGTCTACAAGATCTGCTGGCGTTCTGGGTGCTTCGATTCCGACATACTCGCTGCCATGGATCAGTCCGTCGCTGATGGGGTGGACGTAATCTCGCTGTCTGTCGGCATTAATGGGTACGCGCCCAGCTACGACGAGGATTCGATCGCCATTGGGGCGTTTGGAGCAATAAAGAAAGGCGTCGTCGTTTCTTGCTCGGCAGGGAACTCGGGCCCGGACGTATACACCGCCGTGAATATCGCGCCGTGGATTTTGACGGTGGGTGCTTCGACGATCGACAGAGAGTTCCCTGCGGATGTTGTTCTCGGTGATGGAAGTGTCTACGGCGGAGTATCGCTCTACGTCGGCGATCCGTGTGACGCCAATCTACCGCTCGTCTACGGCGCGGACTGTGGCAGCAGCTTATGCTTGTCCGGCAAACTGGATGCGTCGAAAGTTGCCGGGAAGATCGTCATCTGCGACCGCGGCGGAAATGCCCGGGTGGAGAAGGGCAGCGCCGTGAAGCTGGCTGGTGGGGCTGGCATGATCATGGCCAATACCGAAGACAGTGGCGAGGAGCTGATTGCGGATGCGCATCTCATCCCCGCCACGATGGTTGGCCAGAGAGCTGGCGACAGAATCCGGCGCTATGCTCGATCGGACCCATCACCTACTGCCACCATCCGATTCCGCGGCACGGTGATCGGGCCGTCTCCGGCAGCTCCAAAGGTGGCTGCTTTCTCTAGCCGTGGACCCAACTGGCGAACGCCGGAAATTCTCAAGCCGGATGTCATCGCGCCCGGCGTCAACATCTTGGCCGGTTGGACCGGCTTCACCAGTCCTACTGATCTCAACATTGATCCAAGGCGGGTTGATTTCAACATCATTTCCGGCACGTCCATGGCCTGCCCGCATGTTAGCGGCCTCGCCGGTCTGCTCTTGAAAGCCCACCGAAGCTGGAGCGCCGCCGCAATCAAGTCGGCGCTCATGACGACGGCCTATAGTCTGGACAACGCTGGTGGGGTGATTGGAGACCTTGCCACCGGCAAGGAATCGACGCCGTTCGTTCGCGGTGCCGGGCATGTTAATCCCAACAAAGCTCTCGATCCGGGCCTTGTCTATGACTTAGGCGTCGACGATTACGTAGCATTCCTCTGCACAATTGGGTTCACTTCCAACCAGATTGCCATCTTCGCCAGTGGCTTTGTCGATTGCTCCAAGAGAGTCATGGCTAGTTCTGGCGATCTGAATTATCCAGCTTTCGCAGTTGTGTTCGAATCCGATTCAGCCGTCGTTCAATACACAAGGACAGTGAAGAACGTTGGCAGCTCGGCGGATGCAGTCTATGAGGCGAAGGTCTCCGGCCCACCGTCTGTGGAGATCAGTGTCTCGCCGAGTAAGCTGGTGTTTAGCGAGCAAAAACAGAGCTTATCTTATGTGGTGAAATTCACTTCTGTGGTTCGCAGAGCAATAACTGCTGGGAGCAGTAGCTTCGGTTCGATCACATGGAGCGATGGGACGCATCAGGTGAGGAGCCCCGTTGCATTTACCTGGCGCGGGGGATATGCAGCTGAACTGTGAATTATGCTGTTTTTTTCCCTTTTTTTGTTCAGGATGAACAGTGTAACAAGTGTTTGGGGTGGTTTTATTAGAGCATCGTTCTAGTTGTGAGTTGTTCGCGAGTGTTTCAGATATTGCAGATGGTTCTGCTGCAGCTGATTTGCTTTGAGATCAGCATAGAAAACTCCTGATTTCCAGATATTTACTGTAAGATGGTGATTATAGATCCAAACACACGTAATAAATTTACAGTTGTTGTAAATGAAATCTTTTGGGGGGAGTGCTTTGGGCACCAAAATGCTGAACGGGATGCATTTTCAGTCTTTCATGGGGCAGCGCAGTAGATGATGGCATTGCCAGGTTCACTGTTCTGGCAATCATCATGATGCCGCATTGAATGCAGACCCAGAAACGCTATGACTAGAATCTACAAACCTCCAGCATCATTTTGGCGTCTGTGACCATGTGTCCATTAAGAGGTAATGTTACAATTGCACCACTCATCATTACTTACACTATAGGTTTGCTGCATAAGTTGGCTTCATCTCCTCCATCTTCTTCTTTCTTGGCTTTGTCACAACTTGCCTGAGTTTGTAAGGTTTTGTTGGAGTGATTGGATGGTATACTTTATATTTTTCGTCGTTATTTGTCTTGTTTCCACTGCTGACTTCTTCGCCAAGAAAATGATTCTTTGCCATGAACGAAACAAAATGTTGGCAATTTTACCTCTTTTGTGTTTTCCTAAATTTGTCCTTTGAGGTGGTCATCTTTTTCTGATCAACCTGGCCCTGAGCATTCAGCATATTTAGAGCAGCGAATTGTAGCAATTTTCAAGCCATTGCCCTCCCCCGATCCATTCGAGAAGACTGGAAGGATGGCGGAATTGACCCGTTTGAACCGGCTTGTCTTTCGAGGACTACGAATTCTTGAATTGGATCCCTGTCTGAGTCACCATGGATTAGTAATGATCTGGCAAACGTCCACGAACCAAGACCCGTTCCCAACGAGCTCGGCGGAAACCGCTCCGAATTCTGGATACTGGGCAATGCCTTTGGGGCAAGCGACATGCACAATCCAAATTAGAGAAGACACGCTTGACAATTTTTTAGGAAATGGAAGGGAAGTGCATCCGATGATCTAATTGGATTGTAATCGCAAGCGAACGTAATGGGAAATGAGTGTAATAGTCACCTCCTTACACGACTTTTGATGGTCATCTTATTTCTCTTTACTCTAGCAGTGTTATCATAATTGGACCCGACCGGCTAGTTGACTGGTCCGATCTGATCCAGTTTGGTTCAATAATATTTTTTTTTATTTTAATATTATTAATGAAATAAAGGACGAATTGAAGGAATAATGTTATAATCAAAGATCTGTATATTTAGATTAAAATTTATGATTTAAATTTTTTAAAAATATATAGTTAATCCAATTAGATTGGCCAATCGAACTGATCAAACATGAATTGGACACTTAACTAGTTTAATCACTTATTTTGGTGACACCAATGTTTAGAAAATCGAACCAGAAGTTGAACTATTTGAGTGTCTGATTCTAGTTCAATCGGTGGATCAAATTGGTGATATATTTAATTTTTTAAAATATATATATTACCTAAAATGCATAATAAATAATTTAAGAGAAAAAAAAACCCATCATATATGTATCAAATTAATCAAAATAGCATAATTTCAATATTTCATCATTGAAATTTTAGAATTTTAAATTATTATTATTATTATATTTAAAAATAAAAAACAAAACTATCAACCGACCTCACCCAAACCGACACCCTAGCTGGTTCCCAGTTCAACCGATTGAACGGCCGGCCCGCTTTTATAAACATTACATAACACTGCTTTTACATCAAAGGTGTGCTCGCGAATGAGGAAAAAAGGTTTAAAAAAAAAAGAGGAATATGAAAAAGTGAGAGAAAAGTAAGGAAAATGATATGGTATAATAGGAAATAATGATTAAAACTAAAGTGAAATAAAGATAAAATAAGTATATTTTCGCATGAAAGATAGGAAATAATGATAGAAAAAATAAATAAGAAGAAGAAAATTTTGAATTGTTAAGTAATTAAAATATTAAATCATATCCAAATATGTAAAACAATTGGTGGAAAAGGGTATACAACTTTTCCACCGTTTTTTCCTCATTACCAAACACACCATTTAAAAAACCTATTTTGCTTACATTATTACCTAAAAATACACTCCTTGTTACACTATCAAGTAGACCGTAAGACAATAGCTGAGTGGCCTCTGCCGTGTTACACTATCCAAATAGTCCGTAAGACAATAGCTGAATGCCCTGTTACACTCTATCCAAACAGACCCCAAGACAACAGCTGAATGCCGACTTAGAAATTACACCTTGAGCAACCTCTACTCCTAGAAAGTTGATATATTTGGTGCAAATATATGTTTTACGCCATTCTGAAGCTCAATTCATGACTTACGTTCACTATTTATTCAGTGCGTGGACAAATGTTGCGCAAATCGGATGATCTAGTATTAATGGAATTGGTAGCTGTTGAAAACCAGGAGTGCTGCATTTCTACCATGTTATTCTTAAGCTCTATTCATCAACTTATTCTTGCCATTAGTCTACATAATAAGTGGATACATATGACGCAAATTAGGCAATCAAGTACTTATGGGATCACCTGAACTCTTCGGCCGAAATGATTGACAATGACAGTCTTTGCAGCATCTATGAAATGCAAGATAGTCAAGACAACACATGTATTTGTAATTCAAAACAAGAATAAAAGCAGACTACCATACAAAAACCCTTTGAAATTTCCATCCCCAATAAAAAGCCACTTACATGATTTCAACAACCAACTGATTGTCGTCGTTTCCACTTTCCCAGTCTTCTCTGCCTTCTTGTTGCTGACAATCATCATGGAAATTTTGCCAAAAAATGTACTCCCACCTATAACATATTTCCTCTGAAAGAGTTCAATTCACTTTGCACCCAAGATTGTTGAAAAAATAGACGATGGATCCTTCGAGCCAGTGGGAAATTACACAACAGGTCTTTGATCTTAACGGCTGTAAGGCCAGCAGCTCTGAAATACTTTGGCACTTCAATCATTTCCTGTGTTCTGCACAGCTCCTTTACCCCAGGCTCAACGAGGACAGTTAACAGGAAGATGAATGAAACATTTCACTGTGGCTCTTGGACTTTCAATGAGACAAGTTCACTTTCCTCTGGCTGTTGACCTCTGAGCTTTATGTAGGAAGGTAGCCACCTACGGAGTTTCTCAGGCCACCATCTGAACGAGATGTCATCGCAAATAATTCGTTACATGATATTTTAAATCCCAACCATGGAAGAATTTATATAAGACAATGGCAAATATAATCAAAGTAACTTGATAATTAAAATGACCCAGACCATGCACTAGGGAGACATGGTTAATCAGATTTTGTAGGCAAATACATTAGAAATCTTGCTAACAGCATGGAGCAAGATGACTACTCACTGCATAGTACAAAACTCAACCCAATTCAATATTTAATAATTAAGATGAAGAATATAGGTATATGTCATGTTAAAAAGTGGCTCACTTTATCAAAGCACAGCACATTATGAAAACTGGGAAACATGCTGCATGCCCCATTCCATGAGGTACCCATGAATCTTTATAAGGAACACTTCGTAAAAATGGGGCGTGCTTAATGGAACTACATGAAGCTATTTTATGCAGTCATTAACATAAACTCAAACTTACAAATCAAGCCTTCCATAGATGGCCCGCCTCACTGAAGAGTTAAGCCCATAAGCAATCGAATTGAACAAGCCCTAAAGAAACAGTGACTCAGTCAGTCTATGTTGAAATGCAATGAAAAGGAGCAGGCTCTTTGAAGCTTTAAGCAGAAGTCGCAAAAGGAACCGATCAGGAATGCAGATTTAAGCTACAGACACAAGTTCAGCATCTATTTCAGTCCCACCATCTGTTAAAAGAAGAATCATAACATCACATGTTTTTCCCAACATTTTAAAAGGGCCTGTGGCACGTTTATTTGCCTTGTGCAACCACTTCACAGACAAGCCCTGTAATACATCATGAGTCAGAAACTAAAAGCGGGCTGATCCTAATCACTTTAGAACATTGCCTGAGAATGAAGGGGAATCATGTCATTCTCCACATCAAGAACATCAGATTGACATGGCCTCTGTCATGAGTGATCTACATGCCTTGGATGAATGCAATGAGTGTTTAACGGGACTGATCTGCAGTTGAAGCTCCTACAGAAATTTACCCAAAACTAAAACTAAGGCAAAAGGAAAAAGAAAATTCAATGATGTGTTTCAAGGCTTACCATAAGTGCAGCCATCCCAACAGCAAGAAATGACAGCCAAAATATTTCATGGTCTGGTTCTATAAAATCATAAATACGGTTTACAGTGCCGAATGCCCATGATCCAATTAAAATGAGAGGATAGTAACCCCACCTATTTAAGGCCTGTGGAAGGAATAAAACAACATATTAAAGAACCGCCAGGAATTAAAGGCAACATTGTATTGTGGCAAAGGATGCACAATTGATTTTGCATTCTCCCAAAATAAGTTCGACAGAAATTTGCTGAATATGTTGTAGGGAAAAAAAAATTGAATACAGAAGGTCTAGATTATAGAAAGTAGCAATTTCCACTTTCCAGATAGCTGCATGAATAAGGATAATAATGACCAATTGGTGTTAGGGAATAGCAGAAACTTAACCCAGGCAAAAGATCATAAACTACTCGTTTTAAAAGAGTTCTCTTGCATGTGTAGATGGATAAACCTACCCATCTGAAGATACTGTTAATGGTCAATTTAATGATCTTGTTACCTACCATTTTACAGTCTCAATGTAATGTCTATTGGACAATGCGCAGTTTCCAAATTTGTAGCATGCTAAGCTAAGGAAAATTTTGAAAGACTGCAGGGTAGATACCCATATTGTTGACAATCTTGAAAAAAAATTGTTAAAATTTCAAAAGTAGAAACTCTAGTCCAGTAGGGAGTTGAAACATTAGGAAAAAGTATCCAACACTATTCAGAAAGGAATCAATATCATGCTCCATCTGACAGGATGCACAGAATGCATGCAAGCATCTGGGTATTTTTGGTTCCAAGCAAAGCCATTGGTGTGTAGAAATGGAGTTTAAACTTTGTACCATTGAGAAGACTTGGCATCAAGCTATTCCTGACATTGAAAAACTGAATGAAGTAGAGATAAGTAGCTTCCAACACATTGTACCTTCATGTCTGCCCTTGCATCAAGCGGCCGTAACCTATCTGACATGCCCACTGCCATCTGAAACATTCGAACTCTCAGAATTAATTACTGTGGGATGGACTTAAAATGAATTAGAGATTTTAATTACTGATAAACAACTAATACAGAAAACATCCACTCAGGTAAATAAGTCCTCTGTTGACATGACCCACTTTCAAACTTATTAATTTGTAAAACATGCAGGTGAATTATAACACACCCGGGTTGCATTGTTGATCATGCGAATCACTTGGAAATACGTAATCCCATTGAACAGAATCGCACCCCATAATGGTGCATAGAATGTTGCAAAGTGAACAACCTGCAAGGAGAAGACAGCCTTAGAATTTTTTAGCAAAAAAAGTGCCCCAACCAAATAGGAAGCAATGACAATCCAAATTTTAAAATTGTAATCTGAACTAATTACTGTGATTTCAACTGATGAGGTCTTTGATTGGAAGAAATCTGACTTCACCAGGAAAAATGAAAATTCCAAGCTGAGAGGCAAGTGCTGACCACAATTAATTAAAATCAAATTTTGCATTTTACTTAATATTTGGGAATTAGATAAAGGGAAGGAAAATAAGGGAATGATGTGACAAGATAGGGTTAATGACTAAAAATAAAGTGACTAGAGACAGAATAGGTATGTATGGAAAGATAAAAGATGATTAGAAGGTATGGAAAGATAAGAGAGATTATTAGAAACTTGGGAAATGATGATAAAAAAATTAAGATTGTTGAGGTAGTTAGGGTTAAGAAAGTTGGGCAATGACGATAAAAAAAAAATAGGACTGTTGAGGTAGTTGGGGGTAAGTAAATGTCACATCAATTAAAAAGTAGGGAAATGAGAAAAAGATATTTCTACCAATTTTTCTTATTACTATTAGTAGTTTCTTACGAGTTATTATTCTCAATGCAGGGAAAATCAAATAATTGGAAAAAATAATGGTTAAATTAAAAAAAATACAAATTTATTATTCTCAATGCAGGGAAAAGCAAATAATTGGAAAAAATAATGGTCAAATTAAAAAAAATACAAATCTACTCCTATTCAAAATGCATGATTGCAATGTCATTAAAAAGCTATGGAGTTTACTTTTCCATAAAGTTGCAATCCCATTTGGTTTAGGGTGTGTTCATTATGAGATAGAAGATTTGGAATTTTGGTTGTTGGGGGGAGCTCATAACTGCCTACTCGTTTTACATTATTACATATCTTTTTGTCATTATTTACTTTATAGTTAACATCATCCTTATATTATTGACATCATCGCCTCCTTTTTTTACATCCCCTCTCCTTTTCATTCTCTTTTACATCAAACCACACACATATCTAATGTAAAAAAAAGAGTGTAAAAAGAAAGGAAATCTAAAGAGGATGTCAATGGAGCAAAAAGACAAATAGCACTATAATTGTGAAGAATAGAATAAAGATAAAATAATTTAATGGAATAAAAAAAACCAAATGATAGCTTAAAAAGGCAGGATAATAGTTGGAAGGTTTTTTTTTTTTAAATAATAATAATAAGGTCAATGGGGCTGTTTACATAGTGTTTTCATAATTTTGCATGTGACGCCACTTAACTATAAATATTGCTAGCCTGCCCCTTAAGTTTTCAATGTTATATATGTATACACACCTCTGGCATCAATGCTTGTCAGAGATTATTTGTTTAACCATTAGCAATTGTGATATATTATTTAAAAATAAATAAAATTACTCTCCCCAGCCCATTTACAACATCTTTCCGTTGTGACTCTTTCACCAAGTTCTCTTACCCATCATCTATAACGATCTGCTTAGCCTATTATCTGCTTAGCCTATTGAAATCTACACAAATAGGATAACATTTCAATTCCAATTGAATTCAATCAAAACAATAAAATGGATCCACAAAATGAAACATTCGAGGGAAACAAGAAATAAAGATCTGCATCCTCTTTTCAACAAATATTATTGATGCAGTCAATGGTCTCATCCACAATTGCAATAATCCACAATTTGTGTTACTTCCCAAACACCAAAATAATCAGACTACTTTGTCAATGGGAGCAACCCTCCCTCTTTGGCAATGAAATCCATATTTGATAGCTATCAATGACTAAATTGTACACGTCCATCTTCCTAAGAACCAATTTTATTGCAAGCCCATCTTACTGCAATGAACAGACCTCTCTCCCCCCGGCAACGAAATCCTTCTTCAATTGCTACTGGCAAAGAATCTCAATCTGCCATCTTTCTAGAAATCTATCTCATAGGAAAGTCATTTTGCTGCAGTGATGTCCCAAATGTGCAAGAGAGGTTAGTTTTGAACACATTGGTGGATACAATCTTAGAAGTTTCAACAAACGGCCTCTTATGGCATTGATACCAGCATCATGTATGCCCAATGCTGAAAACCTGAGAGACACTTTAGCAGTATCAATAGTTAAGTTGTATCGCTTGCAAAGTTACAAAAACTCAGGCGTATATATGCAAAAGGGCCAAGGTTAATAATGGAATATAGGGATAAACAATTGAAAAATAAGAGCAATAATGGAAATGAAAGCAATTTAAAAAGTGTTTACCTTGTTTAGATTGCACTAAAAGTAGTTTTTTTAAAGTAAAAGAGTCTGTAAAAGGTATTTATACACCATTTTACACCATAACAAACACCTCCTCAATATTTCACCAGCAACAGGATTTGAATTCATGCTAGCAAGCGCAGCATATCAATTTTCTACTTTAGAAGTTTGGAACTTAACAGTGACAACTTACATGTCCCATCTCACGTTTTGGCTAGGAATTCACTTGATTTTATGAAACATTTGCAAATATATTGTTCGCAAAGTCACTTTCACTGCATTTAGTAGTTCATTTGTCCAGTTTTTCTTCTTAATCTTTTATAAACAACTTTTACATTGCAGCATCATGCTTTCTATCAATTGCTTTCTAATTGTTTTCAGAACCTCAGAGTTGAAAGCTAATGTATTCTACTCGGTACTTTTAAAATGCAGCTCCCTTCCTTACTGGTTTCTCATGCAGATCCCTCGCTATGACTATTTTTTCTTTTTGCCATTCCTAGCCTTTTATTTCTCTCCTTCCCTTGTCTCCCTCATCTGGGACAACCATCCATATTCACCGATATCTCATTTTGCTGAACTATCTATAGATGATGATAAAATGTTGTCTCCATGTCATCACTTTTGTCTAGCATGCAACAGAAAGATGATGAAAAGCGGAAAAAAGATGAAAGACTAATTTTCAAACTCATCATCTCCAATAAACTAGTGACACTTTGTTAACTGTAAGGCTGCCATGATTGATGTTGCTAGTCTCAACAAGGTATGCCACTGTCCCAGAGCAGTTTTAGATCTCAACAACGATGCGATAAATAAGCACATGGAGAAGTCTGTAAATATCAAATTGTTCAGTACACATGAATCCAGACCGAAAAATAACAAGGAACAAAGACAAATATTGTAAGAATCTATTAGCTCTACACCTGCCTTTCCTGTTCTTCCAGTTTGTGGCCAGCACCAGCCACCTAAATGTCCATAATCATTGCCTATAGAGCGCATGACTGTCATAGCTAGTGAAGTTCCTGCAAAGACAGGTGAAACTCACCAACTCTGTAGATTTTATGAATGATAAAGAAATGAATGCTCCAAGGAGGGAGCTCCACGAAAGATTACAAAGCAAGGCCGACGAACTTGCAGATATGCATTAGAGTGGAGACCATATGAGTAGACCATGCTCGTGCATGACAATGCATAAATTGACATAAGGCATACCCCAAACATACAAGTGAAACAGAGGCCCCAAATCTTCTACATCTGTCTTATGCCGAACAACCGTCCGATGGAGGGTGAATGCTATAGTTGTAGTCCATAAAAATGACGCCACACAGAAGAAATGAGTACTATAGCCCTGTGCATAGCAAAAAAATCCTTTTGATGGATCCCTGCAGCATTACAAGGGAAAGAAATCACTTCTGCAAGTGCCCAATGAGTGCAAATTATATTCAAAAGAACATTGCTTCACTTACTACTGTCTAAATCAGCCAGTGGGCGATGGGTGATTGGTTGTTTATTTTTTCTGTCGGAAGTATCATTAACCAACAAGCAATTGCCAGCATATGACAGGGTGTGAAAATCTCAACCCCCCTCTGATTTTTCCAGCCAACAAATGGCATTTCTGCTGCTACTACAATTCCAAATGCGCAAGCAGGAAAATTAACATTCATCATCTACATCTTGTTGTGAATGGAAACTGCAGATCTGGCAGGAATCCACATGGAAAACCCACATTTCAAATCAAGGTAAGGCAATCACAGTTGGGTGGACATCTGTCACCAACTAAGGAATCAAAATTCAACCCAAGAACCGGTCGCTGGTGCTATTCGCATTCATTTGGCAAAACCTCGGGTCAGAGAAACCTCATAGCGACCTTGCTCGGGCAGTAGTGCATCCAAAAGGCATAGGGCAAGATCAATGGCCCTGAAACCGCACGCCTGCCAAACGGATGCCACGGTAAATCAGATGGAGAGACAGGAGGGGGGTAACAGAGGAAGGGCAGCATACCCGACGATGTTGAATAGACTGCAGAGCATATCCTGTGGAAAAACCCAGCAAAGGGATTAAGAGAAGCGGGCAGCTAAATTACAACTGCAAGCCGAGGTTGAAGAGATGAAAGGCCCGTGTGGGAGATCTTACGGAGAGAGCGAGGAAGAAAACGAGCTTAAAAGAGAACTTGCGAAGCTCCTTGAAGAGGATGTAGCAGAGGACTATGAATGCCGATCCTATGAGAGAGAGAGCGGAAGCCACCGTGTTAACGACCGTTAGCATGTGCCGTTGATTAGCCGTGAGGCTTCCGGCTGTCTGCGCCGTTTCCATCGCTAAGCGGAGAAGAGCCATTAACAGACAGAAAGGGGGAAAACGAAGAAGGCTGAAGAACTCTGGGGGTAAAAGCCGCGCGGGAGGAAGGTCGGGGCAGCTAGTAAATGAACTACCGTGAAGAACTTGCACGGTATGGGATGAACAGAAGGCTTAGTGCAAAGATCTGTCTTATATTTGAAGTGGGAAAACAGACAACATCTCGTCGCTTTGGCCGAGTGGTTAAGGCGTGTGCCTGCTAAGTACATGGGGTTTCCCCGCGAGAGTTCGAATCTCTCAGGCGACGGTAGTATTTTTTGACTACAAATAAAGACATTGTGAATGGCTCTTCCATGGTTGCCCAATCCGACATTCCTTTGCTTCAGCACCTTCCTTGCGTTTCGCCCATCTCTTGACACTGTATTACACCTTTAGGCTTTTGAGGACTTGAACATCAAGTTTTCCTTTGATGGAGAGGTGGCCACGCAGAACATGCGATGCCAGCTATGCCACCAATCTTCCTCACCAGCTATCTCCTTCACTACTGAAAATTTTACCCATTCAAAGAAAATAATTCTCCCTACCCCACAGATTATTCTTCATATTCTTACTTTAAACTATGTTAACTATCCTCAATTTAGCTTTTAGATAATGTTCGATTGAGTTCCATCTAATATGTTCTCGACTAACATTATCTAATCAAAATAATTAGGCTCGGGCGATCATTTGAATACATACAAATGTTCAGCTGTGCCTCTGCAATGCTATAAACTTTGATTATCTAATGCACACTCACACACTATACTTTAATTTTGCACTTTGATTTTTTAATGCATGTCTTATTTACATTAATTATTAAGCTATGAATATTTTTTATTTACATTTTCACCTCCAATCACTTACCCGAATTCAACTCGAAAAAATGAGCACGCATTCAACAAGCCATCGCTTTTAATCCAAAACTCTCCCAACATATAGCCAATGTAGGAATTTACCCATGAAACCAGAATTATCAAAATCAGACCCTATCGACTCGTTAAACCAGTCCGAGGAATTGGCTTATTCACCAGTTTAGTTAGGGTCCGTTATAGTTCAGCTATAGAAGCGTGTGGAACCAAAATAACCAAAAAGGTTCAACCCTAAACCCATCATCTTCACCACTCGAGCGTCTGTCCCAACCCCATCTCCTCACTTGGGGCCTTGGTCCACTCCTATTAAACTGGTGGCTTCCTTTTTACCCATCGTAGGTTACTCCCATTCAGCTGCTGGCTTCCCTCTTATCCATAGGTTAGAACTTTGCGTGGTCTGGCCACCGCTGCACATCGGCTAAATTCTAAGACAATACTACTGTCACATCCAAAACATCGATTCGTGTCCCCCATTCTAAGTATTAGTCCAAGCGTGTTCATTTCACTTGGGAAGGAGGAAAGCTACACAGGCATGCATTCAGTGTCGATCGCAAACTTTGGATGGCAGATCAGAAACGGGGGCCAGGTGACAGCTCACTAGCTAATAAATCCAAACGAGCATGGAGGGCAAAAGTAAACTCTCACATTGTAGTATTTTCAATGGTCTCTAAAAAAATAAGAAAATGCGGTATCCCTACCATTACTATAAAATTTAGTTCTTAAAAAGGAGTAAACAGTCACACAAGCAAATCCATAAGGTAACTGTGAAATCAAGGAGGGGTTAAACTAAAGCAAATAGTCAGCATAGAACAGGTTGCATCCTGATTTAATTTCCTTTTTCACATGAACATTCCAGCCAGATACAGGTTTGAGTCTCCTGCATTCAATGCGGTATCTAGTGCCCATACTTCTGAAATTCCCACTCACTGTTATCTGCATACCGAAAGAGAGGAATGTTAACAGATGCGCATGTTAGGAGATTGAACCAGCAAAGATTGCCTTTAAAATGAGTGAAAGCTTCAGAGGCTGAACATACCCAATGGGCATACTTGTCTAGTCTTGAGCCAACGGCTGATGCAGTGAAAGTGGAAAGCATGGTTGCAGACCCCTGTCAAAATGATTAGGGATTTGAGACACTATCAGGTTAGCATAAGTCTTCCAGGCATGGGCAATGTTTAACATGAGCATACATCATTGAATGCAGCACGTGAGTAAAAAATTCCAGTGGTTATTTCAGTGGTTATAAGATACAGTAACCAGCTTCCCAATACAACACTTCAACTAAGCAAAGCAAGGTAGGGATCACAGAAGATTCCTCTAGATCACTAAGATCCCAAACATGCATAGCCTCAAGTAGGAATTCAGTACTTCTGGTAAGAGTCCAGCAACAAATGCAATCCCAAGAAAATATGTATCAACAGAGCATATAACAAGACGTGAAATGCGATAAGATCTTAGTAAACAATCTTTCAAGTTCAATGCATGAGAGACAGTTTGCAAATTTATGGACACCCAATAGCTCAGATAGACCATACATTACTCCCAAATATGAGAAATGGATGAACCCACATGTCAGTAAGAACATACAAGGTCAGAGAGGAATAGACGAAACCATTTGTCACCAATAAATGACCATCTCTGATCACACCATCCCAAACAACAATGTCAGCAATTGCATTCACATTACACTTCACTTCTAGCCCGTATGGATCTCCAGAAGTAACAATGCTTCCACGGTAAATCTTACTGCAGGCTTGAGAAAGCTTAATTTCATATGCTTCATAAGTTGGGCAATATTGGAAAATATACTTTAGAAATACATGCGTTGCAATATATTTGGGGATAGAATCTTTGTATGTTCATCAAAGATTTAATAGTCATACTCATGAATCACATGTTTAGGTTGAGAGACCCCAAGAATCCAGGCTTTAATTTTGTAATTCAACCCATTATCTTACTTATTCTTGCCTCTTTTTTTAACTTTCCGATTCATTGACCATCAAAATTTAGGCATTTCATTGGAAGAGCTTTTAAAATGTTCAGCATGAAATTAAGAGGGTGCATACGACAGATGACAGACTAAAAGGCTTTAAAAAATCAATTATGTCTCACCATTAATGGGATGTTATGATAATAACAACATTAAGGAAGCAAGTTTTCATTTTCACTCATACATAAAATAAGTTTAACTACAGAACTATTCATAGATGAGAGAAGCTGTTAAAGAAATTACATAAATCTAGGTACTTGCTGAGGCTAGATGTTTATAATCAACCATGCAGCTAAGTTTACGATTTAGTAAGCACACTTTACCAGCAAGTATATCATGAAAATAAATTCAACACATTAGCACCGCCTTTCCTTTTTGAGTGCAATTGCACATCCAATGCCTATATTACACATCCAGAGTCCTGCATTTGTAGCTGGACTTTCTGTTCATCCAATCTTTATATTACATCATCCAGAGTCTACATTTACAGCCGGACTGTGTGCGTGCATCTCTCTCTCTCTCTCTCTCTCTCTCTCTCTCTCTCTCTCTCTCTCTCTCTCTCTCTCTCTCACACACACACACAC
>JAYJMB010001027.1:0-17238 GCA_036873735.1 Pouteria campechiana | reverse complement strand
CACCTTTTTGCGCTCAACCACTCCAATTAACTCCTAAATCAAAATATGAGAATAATGAGTATATTTAGGAATCAAATTTGTGCAAAAGATGAAGTATTAGGAGAATAAAATATGACATTTTGCATTCTCATCACGCCTACTGAAGTTACACAAATTCTCTCAAGAAATGTTCTTGCTTGCTCCAATCAGCAATCCTATTGGGTTTGAGGTGAAAGGCACATATAATACTTATGGCAGGACTGATGAGTATATCATTTCTTTACAAAGTTGCTTACTTCCTCTTCGGGATGACTCTTAAGTTTTGGGTGGAGCTATATTTCCCTCATCGATTTGCTAGGTAGTTTGGCTATGACCAAGAAATGTCAGGTCATGTTATATTAATATCATGAGAGGAGCGTGAAACAAGAATAAGCCCATCGTGGTGGTATCCATTATCATTCGACTACATTTCATGACTATGAAGTCTTCTTACCTAGTTTAGCCTAGAGAGTTCACATATCCAAGGACTATGCTTGGTGGTACAACAATAATGGGGGCAAATTTAGTAGGAAGGTGCCCCAAAATTGTGGTCAAACTGTTTATCATTCATTGATATCCTCTTTTGAGCTTGACATGCCTAAGGATATCTTCTTGAGGGCACAATGGGCTATGAATTTTGAGAGGTTGGCCACTTTTCCACAACAAGTTTTCTGGCTTGATGATCATCATCTTCATCAGAATATTTGGCACACTGACTATAGTCATATTGGATGGTGGGGCTATGGTGAACAAATATACCCCATGGATGAAGATATTGGGGGCAGCCAATGATCTCTAAGCTAGTGATTCATAAGCCACCTCCTTAAGTTTCTTTGCCTTATGTTGAGCAAACTGCACCAATTAGCATACTCCTTTTAAGGGAGGAACTGACTGAAGCAGAAGCTAATGTAAAAGCCAGATTGGAATGGTACTTAGCAGATTGCACTCCAATACAATTCCATGATAGGGCTCCTTAGGCTTCAATTCCTCTGAGAACTTCTTCATCTCAAAAAAGAGTAGCTAAATCCAGCAGTGTTGCTATGAAGTAAAGTGAAAGAGCAAAGACTAGTTGAGGATTGTCTAACCCTACTCCTTCATGAGTAACCAAGAGTCAAATTTTATGTCACAAAGCAGCTCCTCTGGCTCTAGCTCTCAAGAAGAGTGTGAAGGTAATAGCAAGTAAATAGGTTCCTGTTCCAGCTATCAAAAAGGGCAAGAAGGCGGTAACCAGTGAAGAGGCTCATATTTCTCCTGTTTCACAAAAGAAAGAAAGACCGCTTCAAAAAGCTCTACTGCAGAACAAAGGAAGAAGGCCGAAGTAAGTTGGAAAGTGCCTAAACTTCTTCTTGAGAGCATACTTCCTTGTGAGATAATTCATTCTGCCCCATCATCTTCTAGACCCATTGAGGCACCAAAGCAATTAGTGGAAGATGTTGCTATAGCCGAGGGGGAAGGTATTGAGGTTATTACTGCTGAAGAGATTCTCATGAAGATGCATGCCAATTAGCCAAGTGTGACAGATACATTAGCAGGGGACAAGAGGGAATCATCGCCTAATCTCTTTAATTTGTGTGAGGTCATCCATCAACTTGGTGATATTCCTTCCCCTCTTTTATATTATCCTTCACATCTTCCCCATTTGATAAAATCTTTGACTAGGGAGGAAGTTACCTTGGTGGAGGCTCCGATGGAGGATACAGTTGCTAATGTTGGTCTTGAAGGTAGTATATAGCAAATAAGAGATCTAGTAGAGGGAAACTTGGCAGAGGTTGTTTTGGATATTGAGAGCCACCATGTTGTCAATGAAATCTTCTCTTTTGCTTCAGAGGCATTACAGCAAGCCGAGATTGATAATAATGTCTGTGAACCAGTCAGGGAGGAATCTAAAACATCGACATCGCACTTCCATGCTCTGCCTAGTGGGGATTTCCTTTAGATGTTGTCCTCTACTCATATCAAGCCACCAAAGAGCAGAGTAAAGCTCGTTAGGAATGCTTGGAGGATGAAGTACGATCTTTTTGTTCTAATTTTGCTGGATTACTATGGAGGTTGTCTTCCTCTAAAGTAGTTGTGGTGTTGAGAGATCCTTTTCTGTTCCACACTGAAGGCATAACCAGGCTAGATGGTGACACCTCTTACCTGTCAGCTATTTTCGAGCAACTAGAGTCTTTTTAGCAAGTGTGGGCATGGCCTCCATTAGAATTATCCCAAAACCTTCCATTGAAGCCATCACCACTAAGGAAGTTGAACTTCAGGGTATTTTGACCATAGTTGATGAGAAATCATCAACCATGAGCATGGCTTCGAAGCATCTTTTCTTTCTTCAAAGGGAGTTCCATCAAATGAACCATCATTTATCCTTCCATGAATCTCTTTTTTCTTCCAAGGAGAAAGAGGAAGTTGAAGGCTTAGAAATTATCCAACATTTGAAGGAGGAAGTAGCCGCTTCTCAACATGAAGTGACGGCAACTAAGGAGGCTTTAATAGAGTTGAAGTCATCCTTAGTGGTGAGTCCAGAAGCTGCTCAAGCATTAAAGATAGTAGATGAGCAGTTTAGTCATCTGAAGGAGTGTATTCTAACTGCTTTAAGTCATTTGTAAACTCCCTTTATGTATGAGAATCCCAGATATTAATGAATGTGCAATTTCAGTACTTTTTCTCATGGGACTTGGCTTCTTGACA
Organism: Pouteria campechiana; assembly: GCA_036873735.1. NCBI lineage: Eukaryota > Viridiplantae > Streptophyta > Magnoliopsida > Ericales > Sapotaceae > Pouteria > Pouteria campechiana. Next base: position 14,538 of record JAYJMB010001027.1, on the reverse strand, counting down.
TATTTCTTTTTTTTTGCAGACATCATGAATATTCAAATTTTGCACGTATATCAAATTGCTTGAGAAACATTTGCAAGGATTAGAAAGAGGGCACAAATGCCCCTTGCCTTTGCTCCCTTTTGACTCATGCATAGAAATGGTTTGAATTTTGCATGTAGACTAAATAGCTTAAAAAGCATTTGTAGGGACTAAGAAAGAGAGGGGGAGAAAATGCCCCCGGCGTTTGCTCCCTTCTAGCTCATGTATAGTAATGCTTTAGGAAATGCCCACTGATAGGTAATTCTCCTACACCATTACTATTTACAATTTGATATGAACCATTAGCATAAGCCTTTGGCACAACATATGGGCCTTCCCACTTGGGTTCAAATTTTTCGGTTAATTTGCCACCCACCATTAGCTCAATCCTTAGATTAAAGATTAAATTGCCTCAGCAAAATGATTGATGATTAACGATTGGTTATATATCTTGGCCATAGGGGCTTGGTATAACTTGATCCTTTGCTTGGCTTGAAATTGTTTTCGTCCAAAGCGTCAAGCTCCTCGAACTGTAACTTGGCTTGTTGATCTATTGTCAACCTGAGTGCATTGCAACGCTTAGCGATGACAATTGCACTTCCAAGGACAAGAACGTCTTGGCTCCAAACACCAAAGAATGTGAAGATACATTGGTTGTTGTTCAGTGAGTTGTGCGATAAGCCCAAAGTACCTCTAACAATTTGAGATGTCATTGCCGCTTGTTCTTATCTACCATTCTTCTCATGCTATTTAGGATCACCTTGTTGAATGCTTCCACTTGGCCATTTCCTTGTGGGTGATATGGCATAGAGAATACATGTTTGATATCATGCTTTCAACAAAACTTCTCCATTTTCTCATTCTTGAATAGAGTGTCATTGTCCAACATAATCTAGTATGGATTACCATATCGATGCACGATTTTGAATTTGATGAACCTAATTACTTCTTTGGCCCTGACTCTCTTATATGAGTAAGCTTCTGCCCATTTGGAGAAGTAATCAGTTGCTACTAAGATGTAGGCATGTCCCTTGGAAGATGGGGGGTTGATTAGACCAATGATATCGAATCCCCACCATACAAACGGCCAAGAAATCTTGCAGGTACTAATTCTGAAGGTGGTATGTGCCAGATATCCTCATGAAGCTGACATTGGAGACATGATTTAGCAAATTGCAGTGAGTCTGAGACCATGGTAGGCAAGTAGTATCCTAGGCATTTAACCTGTCTATATAATCTTTGACCAGACGGATGCCCGTCACATTTAGTGGAGTGTGCTTACATGAGTACATATTGAATCTCTCCCCCATTAAGACATCGGAGCTAGAGTCTATCATAAGCCTGGCAATACAGTGCATTATTATAATACACATATCGAGTAGCTCTATTTCTTAGGGCTAATCTTTCTTGTGAGTTTACTAAGAGGATTCCATATTGCAGGTAGTTGATGTACGGGGTTCGCCAATCACTCATCATTTTTCCATACAGGCTACGCATTCCACTTACTTAGTAGTCTTCTCATCATATGAGTCAAGAATGCGACTTTGTTACTCAACTTTGATAATGACTTCTTGGCCTCTAGCAACGGCTAGAGTAGTTGCTAAGTTTGCTAAAGCATTAGCAATGGTAGTCTTGGTCCTTGGAATATGCCCAATACTGACTTGCAAAAATTAATCCAATAGCACTTGCATGATATCATAACACTAGCATAAATTAGGCTGGCAAACTTCATATTTAGTGGTTAATTATCAGACCACCAATTTTGAATCACCAAATATGTCTAATTTTGTAATCCCAAAGTTAATGGCGATTTGAAGTCCCGCTTCATTGTTGGTATAATTCCTTCCCAAGTAGAATATGGAAGGATGTCTTTCTAGGGTAAGATGAACACAATTCCAACGCCAGCACCGACAACTTTGGCAACACCATTGAAGTATGTTTGCCAGGGAGTGTTGACTTATGCAATGAATACTTCCTCATCTGACAAGTCTTCTTGCACAATGACTTCTTCATCAACTGAGTGTGCTGCCAAGAAGTCAGCCAGAACTTGTAGTTTCACCACTTTTCATGGGATAAAGGTGATGTCAAATTCTGATAATAATAATAATGACCACTTTGCCAACCACCCCAATAGCATGTGGCAAGCGACCAAGAATTTGAGAGGATTCACTTTAGAAATTAATCGGATCTTACAAGTAAGGAAATAATGCCTTAACTTTTGGGTTGCAAACACCAAGGCAAGGAATGTCTTTTTGATCTGAGAATAATTGCATTCCACATTGATCAACCAATAACTAAGGTAATATAATGCTTGTTCCTTACCGTCCTGATTTTCTTATGCAAGCAATGCCCCCAGTGATTGCTTACTCGTGGAGATGTACAAAATAAGTGGTTTACCCTTAGCTGGTGCAACCAAAATTGGTGTATTGCAAAGCAATTCTTTGATAGTATTAAAGGCTTTCTAGCAAGCTTCGCCCCAAACAAAGGCCACATCTTTCTTTAGTATATGGTGAAATGGCTAACATCTTCCTGCTAAATTGGCAACAAATATTCTGATATAAGATAGCTTGCCTTGCAAGCTTCTCAGGTCATTTATCTTCCTTGGAGGAGGCATATTTCTGATCGCCTCTGCTTTTTGGGGGTCCACCTTGATGTCAATATTATTGTATATGATTATGATGATAACAAAACTTGCATTAAGATAAAAAGTTTGTATGCTTAAATCTCTAACAATCATATGTATGATTATGAATTGATAAATATTAATTAACAAAAACATACAATCATGAATATTTAATTACACAAAGCATGCATTCTTCCCTTTTATGGTACACATAACATTAATTATTCTTTACTGCATAAATCATACTTAGCACTATAATTATTTAAGCTTTCACATTGTGCACTTAATAGAGATATATATTATCCTTGCTTGACAAGATAATTAGACCATATGAGGATAAAATATATTATGAATATAAAAGCTAACAACGTAGCAAGTGCAGAAAAAGTTTAAGTGCAGGATCATCTGTAACAAACTATTGCAACTATCTACTACATTCAAAGGGAGCTGAACTGATGAAAATCATGGAAGAAGAAGAAGAAAATAGAAGGTCTGAAGATAAGTAACAAGAAAGGTTGATTTAGAAAGCTTCCATCAACAAAAGCAATGAGAGAAAAATAAGGCTTAAGAGATGCACTATAGCGACCTTTTCTGTTAACCTCAAAGAGAAATTTCAACAAACAAATGCAAAACAAAAAAGTTGAAGATGAAGCCATACTCAAAGAGCATAAAGTTGTTCAAGAAATTCAAACTATCTACACCGACCAGATAAAGTTTGTTTGAGATAAAGAAAGAAGAAGAAGCTCCATTAAATACTCAGATAAAGGAATAAAGAAGAAATTGTTGCCCAAACAATCATGCACAAGAAGAAGAAAACTTTGTCCGATGAACAAAGTTAGAAGAATGGATTCGTCTAAGGACAAAAAGGCAATATGAACAGATAAGGCAATACAATTTCAACTGAACCAAGACAGACAAATGAAGATTGAAGAAAGAAAAAAGTTGCAAGAACAAACCCTTTCTATTGCTCAAAAAGTGAAGAACAATTGAAGAATTTTACTTCGTCTGTAGATCAAAATTTATCTATTACTTACTATAGTCAAAGCAGAAGACAAAGTAGAAGCTGCATAATAAGCATAGACAAAGCTGAATAGACAAAGAGCTATTTAGACCAAAAAAAGACTTCAATAGACAAAGGCACGATCGTCTGCAACTTACAATAGATAAACCTATGCAACGTGCAAAGTACTCTGTCCAAGACAAAGTACAACAAAGTTTGTCTATTGCTTACATCAGACGAATACTACACTTCATCTGTTCAAGCAAGACAAAGCAAACTTCGTATGCCACCTCCAACAGACAAATGAAGAACAAAGGAAGAATATCACACTTCGTCTATTCATATAGACAAAGGAAAATTTGTCAATCATTTAGTCCGACTTCATTTGCATCACCCAAAGTTCATTTGTTATTACAATAGAGGAAGCATATGCACGAATGATCGACCAACTAACAAAATCTCCTGGAGGAATTCAAGTAGACAAAACAGAGTTTTTCTATCAGTCAGTTTAACTTCATTTGTGTCATTCAAAGTTCATCTGCTACGTGCAATAGACAAATCACTCTTGTAGAAGTTCAACTGACAGACAAACCTATAGAAGAATCCGTCTGCAACTTATGACAAACAAATGCAGACAGAGAGAGACCTTGACTTGAGAGGGAAAAATCAATTTATGTGACTAGCATTCAAATGGTATTTGCATTCATGCTCTCAATGTGCAAACTTATATCAGCCACCATTTCCAGCAACAAGTAGCACTGCAAATTTTTCAAAAGCTATGAAAAGTCAAACAAGGAACGCCTTTTAACATAGCTCATCTTCCTCTCTGAACAGTGATGCAGTAGCTCAAGAAAAATTAAAAAAGCATAGGCTTCAATGGCAAAAATCTCAACGATCTTATTCATTCAATGCTGCTCTCATTTCTGCATTCAAAAAAACTTATCTTCTCCAATGGTCAGAATTTATGAAGAATCTATTTAAGGAGAAAAAGGTTGAACAATACAAGGTGGTGAAGGAATACTTTTCAGATGTGCTTAACCTTATGCAAATCCTTCCACCCATGGCCAAGAGCTTAAACCTTCAGTTATCTATCCTTGAGCTTAAATCTGCATATCTTTATAGCCATTAGTTTACATTATAGAAAGATCTTTGTATTACATAGAGCTGTAAAGAGATCATATCTTCCCATATGCTTCATGGTAACACTTTATAAAAGTGTGTAAGTCTTCTAGTTAATCTAAAAACTAGAGAGTTGTTGGTGATCTTTAGAAAACCAATAAGTTTGCTAGTGATCTTCGAAACCAGTGAGTTTCCTGGTGAACTCGTGAAACCAGGAGAGTGTTGGGAGCACTATGTTTACATCCCCTTAAGTTGGAATCCAGAAGAGTGTTGGAAATACTATTTACACCCCCTAGAGCTGAAATCTAGATGAGTGTTGGGAGCACTATTGTATTTCCATTATATGGGATATAGTGGAACCCAAGGCATAATAAGTGTGTGTGCTTAGAAGAGCAGATATAGGGATAGGCTTCTCGAACCATTATAAAAATTATGTTGTTTGTGTGTGTGTGTTTGGTTGATTGATATATCTTTCATGCATTTTACTGTTTTCAATATTTATCTTTCAATGCACCTCACATAATCATGAAAAGAGGGAAATATTTTAATAGGAGTTAAGCAATAAATTTTTATATACCCAATTCACCCCTCCCTTCTTGGGTTAAACCATCCTAAGGGAGTCTACGCTCGATTCCTCGATGATCAACAATGAATCCTAGGAACTTGCTTGACCTAACTCCAAATGTGCATTTGAGTGGGTTCATGCATAGCTTGTTTTTTCTGAGCCATATAAAGATGGTGCGTAGATCCTCGTAGTGTAGATCATGACCGTTGGATCTTACCACCAAGTCATTGACATAACATTCAACATGTTTTATGAAGCATATCATGAAAAATAACTTACATAGCTCTTTGATAAGTAACTCCTGCATTCTTTAATCCAAATGGCATAACTTTATAGCAAAAGATATCCATTGGAGTATAAAATGCAATGGACGCCTTGTCTATTGGCACCATCTTGATTTGGTTATAGCCGGAGTATCCATCCATGAATGAGAATATGTCATAAAGCGATGTGCTATCGATAAGGAGTTCTGTATGTGGTAGCGAGAACTCATCCTTCAGACAAGCTTCATTGAGATTGCAAAAATCAACACAAACTCGAATTTGCCCATTCTTTTTATTTACTGGTACAACATTGGAAATCCATCTTAGAGACTTGATTTCTCGGATGAAGTTGTCTTCTAGCAACTTGTTTATCTTCTTAATGATTTGTTGCTCCAAGTCAGGTCTAAACTTCCTTGGTGCTTGTTTTACTAACCACTTGCTCGGTGAGATATGCAAAGAATGCATTGCGATATCTAGATCTAACCTAGGCATTTCAAAGTATGTCTGCAAAGACATCTTTGAATTCTCTGAGAAGATCGATTAGCAATTGCTTTTCATGTTTTGACAAGGATTTGGTGATGAAAGTAAGGCACTTATCTTCATCTGTACCCAACTTAAACTCTTCAAGTTCATCAATTGTTGGTTGTCCACCATCTTCTAACCCCGGTGGAGTTGCACAACAAGCTATTTCTTCTAAGGAAGAATTAGTTTTATTGTTTTTTCTTCCTTTTAATGGTCAGGGTTTGGCTCATGATCAGACTCATGTGTATTGTCACTATGAGTCTTACTCGCCATTTCTGACTCTGATTTCGGAATTGATGGGTCATCAACAACTTCTTTGTCATTTATATCATAAGTCCCTCCAAATTTGTTTATAATTCTTTGTCATCAGACTTAGATTCTTCCTCTTCTATGGATGCATGGAGGGAGGTGACAACCATGTAACAATGTACAATTGTTGATAAGGCAAATGACATTTTTGACATCTTGGACTCAGTAGGAGATGAATGACAATCCCACATAGTGGGACCAAGGTATACTCCCCATTAATGTTTGCATCAATATCATCATCTACACCAAGACCTATCTGATCTCCTGGATACCTGAGACCCATTAATTTTTTTTTGACTAGAATTGGGATGAGCGGACTGGTTAGTGACACATAAGGTTCATCAGTATAAATGCTGAGAGGTCAATCATCCTTTCGCATCCCTTACTGAATTTTTGAAAATTTTTGGTAAACAAGAATTTCTTGGGCAGAAGATCAGAAGTATGACATTATCCATAGGGCAAGGACATTATCCATAGGACATTTGCTTGAGTGGAGCTCCCAATGTTAATCTCAAAATGCAAAGACAGTTGATTTTGAGACTACTTGAGAGTAGCTTGGCACTGATGGTGACAATGTTGGAGGAGTAGTTGTTGTTCTCCTTGAGCCTGGAGTGTTGATTTGGAATCAAGTGTTTTTACTGGTGATAGTTGTGGTGGCATATAAGCTCATAAAGAGTTCGCAACTTGACTCTCATAAAGTTTAGTGGGTGGGGGTGTGGCTTGCCCTTGCCTATTGATGGCCTAACCAATCCTCTTTTATGTCATCTTCTAAGTGGTCTTGGTGTCGACTCCTAGACTGGAAGGCAAAAGATTATGGCGTTAAAGAGTTTGCAACTAGCCTCCAATTGAACACATTCTAAATTGGCAGAGCTGGTGCTGGAGTAGGAGTGACCAAGTGCAGCAACGGTTACGGATGCTGAACCGGTGACCTATCTTCATAATCATCATATACTTGGAGCACTTCCAACTCTTTCATGAGTTTCAACTCGTCTTCTTATGACATGCTCATCACAATTTCAAAGCGTGATGACATTGGCGGCAAAACAACTGGGGATGGGACTACTTGTGGAGGTATAGATTATGATGAGGGTCTTTGTGATGTAGACCATTGTCTTTTAGCAGCAAATGGTTATTGCCTTCTATCCATGGTTGGCTGCTCCAGTTCATTCAATGCTAGTTTATAGATTGGGCTTCTGAGAAGAATGCCTATGAAATTATGAACAGTCATACATCAGCCAATATGTGCCTCATTATGCTATCATGGTAGAACTTGAATCATTGGTGCACCGAGGATGTCACAACTTGGTATCGATGTAACCATGGCCTACCAAGCAATAGATTGTAGGACATTGGTGCATTAATGACATGGCAATTGACTTTGTAAGAAATCCTTGAATAAGAAGGCTCAAGGTGATAGTCCCCATAGTCCTTTGACTATCTTGGTTAAAGCCTTGAATCACTTGAGTGTGCTTTTGAGCATGAATGGGCACATCCCGATACGCTTTAATACTTTGAGTGGAAGAATATTGATCGCAAATCCTAGATCTAGTATAATGCAGTTAATCCTTTCTCCGACTAGATCACCACTTATAAACAATGGATGATTATGCTTTATACTTCCAAACAATAAGTCATCATCTATAAAAGTGATGGTCTAGTTACATTCAATTGTATCAACAACCTCTACTAGGTATAGGTCCTTGATAGACTCATCTACCAATGCATTTATAAGCACTTGCTGAGATTCCTTAGAGAGTTGTAGCATGTCGTATATACTCAGCCTTGCTAGGATTCTATGCAAGTGACCAACAATGTCATATTCTGGTTTATTTATGAGATCAGGAGCTTCCCTTTCTTCAATAGGGGGGCAAGGAACTCTAGCCATTGACTCTTCTTGCATTGGCATCTTTCCTTTATCTTGAGTTATATTCTTCCCGAATCTCAACATGGTCATTATTTTAGGTGATTCAGATGCTTCTTGTGGAGCATTCTCTTCATTTGGCATGATCTTGGTCATGTTATAGGATACCTCCATAGGTTCTGATGGCTCTTGGATAAGCAGCTTGAGCAGTCTAGGAAATGAAGTACCTTTTTGGGCAATGGAAAGCCCTTTCCAAATACAACAATGCATTCCCATATTATGCACCTTTCTTCTCACAACACAGGGTAATAAAGGTGAACATTACATCATCTCAAGGTGAAATCATAAAGATGTTCCCCTTTAAGAGGATGAATTCCTCGCACTTGTGCCTTAAAGAACTGAGAAGTGTAGTTATGAAATTTGTGTATGAATGCTTCAGTCAATACATCCTAAGATTTGAATGATTCGGCTGGTAATGTCCAATCGCAACCTTGTAGCCTTTTTTGAATAACTTCATCATGGCCCACTTTAAGTAACAAATTTGCTTAGTTTTTGGAACTGTCATTTAAAAAGGGGCCTTCATGTAATGTAGGTATTTAAGGACCCTTGCAATATGCTATTCTATAAACACCTTTGGAGGGTCATCTTCTTCTTTTCGGCTTGATCGAAAGCCTCTATGAAACTAGATGGCATTCGATGTTGAAAATAGGCTCTTTTTACTAGGCAAAGATGAATTTCTTCTACCTCTAGGGGATGAAGAAATTGTGGATCACTGCAAGCATCATGCCTCCATTTGTGAATATAATTAGTTGTATTCTTACCAAAATGCTAGTCTTAGTTGATAAGAGACTTCCTAATTCCTTCCTTTCTTTTAGAAAGCAAGCGTAGCAGGAACTGTTGAACTAAATAGTGCATATGGCAAATAGCCAAGTTTTGATATGAGCAACAATATATAATTGAACATATTTGGTACTAACAGTTGTGTTTCCAAGCATTGTAGAAACAAATATGAGAATATAGGAAAATAACTCAAATGGAGTAGACAATGTACATAGCAAATGCATCAGCAAGCACAATCCACTAACTGAAAGAAGACAAATATGATAAAAAAGAATGATACTGTAACTTTGAAAAGAAGCCATCAAGTAAATCTATAGCCATGAAGTTCAAGCCTCAACAAGTGATCAAGCAAATTGTCTATAGATAAAGTCAGTGTCAGACAACATCTGTCTTAAGAAGATTTAGACAAATCATTCCATGAACAAGTTAAAAAAACTACTTATAATCAACATTGTCCACAACAAATAGACGAATTTAGTTTCCAAAAGCAAGAGATGAAACAGAGCTAAAATCAGACAAATGAAGAAGCCAACATAAGCATTTGTCTCTCATATAGTGCTCATCTAAAAACTGAAGAGGCTAAGGAACCTGTCTGTAATCTTTGCAGAAAATATAGAAGACGAAGTAGGAGTGGCATAGCAGCTACAAAAGAACAACCTTATCTACCGTCTTCATCTACAAGGGTTGTCTACCATTTGCAAACCATCAGACAACCACTAAAAAAGAAAATTGATAATGCCTTAACGAGTTGTCTGTTACCTCTAACAGATAATCCATCATATGAACGACTAAAATGAGGATTCGTCTACATGCCACAACTTCGTTTATCACTTATGATAAACAAACCAGCATATGAACCATTTGGAAGACTGTGTTTATGGCATGTAACTTCCTCTGCTAATTTCAATAGACAATTAACAGACAAAGCCACTTCGGCTGATGAAAAGAAGACTTCGTTTGGTAAAAGTCTCTTTGTCTGCTGTGACGAAGCTTTGTCTTTACCACAAAGATTGTCTGCTACTTACAATGGACAAAGCCACTTCAGCTAATGAAAAGAAGACTTTGTCTAGTGAAAGTCACTTCGTCCACTATGAAGAAGCTTTGTTTGAGCCTCCAAGATCGTCTACCACTTACAACAGACAAAGCTACTTCACCTAAATGAAAGAAACTTTGTCTACAAAGAGAACATCATCTGATGAGCAATAAAGAAGAAGAACTTCATTTGCGCCACTACAATTCATCTATTACTTATAACAAACAAACCAGAAGATGAAGTAAAATGCTACAATGGTCTCTAACAGAATTGCAAAGATGAAGCTATCTATTTTGTGGATCTACTTAGAGCAACTTTGTCTATTACTTATAAGAGACAAACCCAAGACATGATCTGACAAAGTTCTTAGATAAAATATGACATATCATAAAGAGTAGAAGCCACCTGTACCAAACATCATTGACTGCACTCACTGGTCAAAATCTCATTCAAAGTAGATTTTATTAAAGCAGATCAAACAAATCGAGCTTAGTTGAAGAAGGAAAGAAATTTAATGGAAAGTATTTCACACTCTAATAAAGGTTGCAATTTTCAGAGGTTGCATTCCTTCAGGCTTATTGGGCATATTTTCAAAATAAAGAAAGAGTCAGTCAGGCGAAAAAGTCTTTATCCGGCATTTGCAAAAATCAAAAAAGCATCTTCTTTAAGAATGACACTGCAGGCTTTCTTACTACAAATGAGTTTCTCAAGAAGACATCTTTTCAACAAAAGAAATTAGAATGGTCTTCAACATTCAAAGGAAAGCCAACTACCTCCAACGGGAAAAACATTTTGAAGCAATATAAAGGTAGTATAATGCCAACGAAGAAGTTTGAGGAGGCTGAGAGAAAAATCAGAAGAGAGTTTATTCAGGTAACATCTCTTAATCAAACTACGCTTCCTCTTAGATAATCAATTTCCACTAAGCTGATAGATAATGAGCCTAAAAGTTTTATCTTAATCATCTACCTGGAGCATTGATATCTAATGAGCTTCAACGACATATCATTTTATATATGGACCTAATCTTTATACAAATTAGCCAAACAAAAGATGCAATGTAACGTGCAAAAAGAGTATTGTCAATCAGCTATGTGAGTTGGTGGTGAGCTCAAGAAAATCACATTATATGAGTTGTTGGTGAGCTCTGGAAAACTAACAAGTTTGCCTATGATCTTCAAAACTAGTGAATTTCCTAGTGAGCTTGTAAAACCAGAAGAGTGTTGGGAATACTATGTTTATGCCTCATATAGCTAGAATATAGAAGAGTGTTAGGAACACTATCTACCCCCCTAGAGCTAGAATCTAGAAGTGTAATGGGAGTACTAATGTACTTCCATTTTATGAGATATAGTGGAACTAAAGGCACGATGAGTTTATACACTTAGAAGAGTGCACTATAAAAACTATATTATTTGTGTGTGTTTATTCACCTATTTCATTCTTCATTAAGCATAACATTATCACTCACCTTATCATGCACACACGATAACCTACCCGAAAGAAGAATGGCTAAGAGAACTTGAATTTGGAGGTAAAGCAGTCATAATGATCAAAAAAACTGATATATAAAATACATGTGTGCATCATCACTACTTCTCCTTAGTGCATTATTTTTTATTTGGCCATAATTTTTATAAGCTCAATTCACCCCTCCCCTCTTGAGTTATCATTTATATGGAACAAATAAGTGGTATTATAGTAGGCTTCACAAGTTAATTTTAACTACTAGAAGTTAACTTGTTAAGAGATTCACATGGCCAAATCATTTCACAACATTCCTGCTCAGGGTCAAGTTAGTTACAAACTTTTATGCGTTATCATACTGTTATAGACTTTGAAATTTTGTAATTTTCATCTCCCACTAAACTTGATAAAATATCCATTTATAGCCTTATTAAAAATAAATGAGAAAATATTTGTGACAAAGATAAGTCTAGAGGACCCAAGCAATTTGACTTTATATAAAAGCTATCGAGAGAATAGAAGTCAAAAGAAACAGTTAAGGAAAATCCAAAGGAGCTAAAGACAATCAAGTAAACAATTTTCAGTATCTTATCAGTTTAAGAAAATAAGGTAACTTTCTAATCTAAATTTTAAAATCATTAAGAAATTTATATTTGCTTTGAATGTTACTTGATTCATAGCATATCATCTTGAATGCCATACATAGTAAGCCAGCTATAAAATTGAAAGTATATCATTCAAAATCATTTGTACATGCTTCATTCACTTGCTTATGCATATACAAAGATTAATCACTCAAAGATTTGAAAATTAAGGACTCCTAATCATAAGTAAACCAATATTATCTCCTTCGACAATCATATTTATCTCAGATCAAAACGATTTGAAAAACCCCATCATCTCATATCTGCCAGCAGACGAAGTCATCACTTTGTCTATAAGATTATCTAATGCCATCAAATTTGTCTGAAGCTCTCGAGGACATACTTGATAAAAACCTTCTTTGAAATTCGTTTCAGACCGACCTCTCACATTCACTATTGGTGACAAAAAATCCCCTTTTCAGAAGAAGGCGATGCAAATTCCCACTATTCTCCTTTCCACTTCTCATCTTCATGGCGCCATTTTCCTCTACTCATCTCATTGCCAAAATTCTCCTAAGTTCCTCCACATCAAAACCCTAAAACCTCGACTAACAGAGATGGTGGATTCAAGGAATGCAGAGATGACTTTAGCATCTATATCCAATAGGAGAAGGGATAAAAAAGAATCAAAAGAGATGCAGTCACCTCACAAATTAAGGTGTCATAGAAGTTGGCTTCTTGAGGTAACCTTTCCAAATGATGAACAAAACTATCATGACTTTATGAGCAAATATAATAAAAGGAAGGTACTAAAAGGAAAGGCTATTGATTTTGATTTCTATAAAGAAATGAAGATGGAAGAATGTAGTTGGATAAGTTTTTAGGGGTGGAACAAATTCATGAGTTGCAAAGATAAATGTTATTTGAGAATGGTTGCAACTATGATTCTAAGATAAAGTAGTCCTAGATTGGAGATAAGGAAATAGACATGTCCCCTAAAAGCATCAGAGAATGCTTAAATCTCCTAATGATTAAAATGCAGTCAGTTGAGTGGCCAACACCCAGGAAAGAGCTATTTTCACAGCTAACTAAGACAACCAATGGGGATGATGTAAAAAGTCTTAGCCGTAAGAATCTTGATGTAAATCTAAGACTTGATCACAATATCCTAAGCAACAATGTATATCCCAAAATTGGAAGCAGGTATAACAATTCAAAAAGGGATACAAGGACTCCGTGGGCACTAAAATACAGGAAGAAGCTAGATCTAGCTAAAATCATGTCTAAACAACTTCATCAAGTAAAATCATCAATGAGACTTCCTCTACCTTATGGAATGGTAATGACTAAAATATTTAGAAAGGTAGAAGTGAATCTATTACACAAAGTACTCAAAGAATTCAGGTATTCAGACATGATTAATAAGGTGACAATGAAAAAAATGGAGATATCGATTTCATCAAAAGGAGTGGTTGCTAAGAGAGCAAGGAAGGCAGGAAAAAGAGTTAGAGAAGAAAAAAAAGAAGAAAAAGAAGAAAGGTTTCAATCAGTTGTAGAAGAAAGGGAGGACGTTCCCTTAACAACGTAAAAGTGTCAACTCTGTATACAAATTGATAAACTAAATAGAGAAGATGTCACCAAAAATTTTGTGACTGAAATGATAGATGAGAGGATACAAGATTATTTCTCTGCTTAAGAAAGTGCAAGAATGAAAAATGAAGATCCTGCAGCAGAAAGGATAAGAAATGAAGAAGGAAGGTTCGGGGATTAGCAAGAGGAAGATGCACATTCAAGCTCAGCAGCAATAGAAGCAGAGGCAGCAGCTGCACCATCTCTGCCGCACTACACAATATCATTCAAACCAACCCACTCACCTTCACCAACTCATCCCATTCCACAAGATCTAGAGAGAAGACTTATCAGTGTTGAAACATTCCTTTCAGCTCTCAAGGCTAGGATGGATTCAATAGATCAAAAACTAGACACTCTAATTTCCTCAGCCAAATCCATCAAAGGCCAAAGACAATCATCTCAATCCTCTCCAAAATTTTCTCTAGTCCACAGAACTAGATCTATTTCACAAATCAAGAGTACCCATTCCTCAACTTTCGCTTCTACTCACATAACTCACAACTCTTCAATTTCTACATCTTCCTCACATTCATCTCCATCTGAGTCAGATAAAGTTCTCTCTGATTCAGAAATATCACTTGCTCAATTTCTCAAAACCATAAAAATCACCTTAAAGAAAAACACTCGCCTTTCATTAAGTATCTCCCATAGAACCACTCATCCTTGTCACTCCATTACTAGAACTAGGAAATTCACTCCTGG
>JAYJMB010001026.1:0-17239 GCA_036873735.1 Pouteria campechiana | reverse complement strand
ATATATATATATATAATTATTAAAGTAAGTAAATGCGACATCGATTTAAGGTGGTGGGAAAAAGAGGATGAGAGATTTCTAGCTCTTTTGCATTGTCAAACACACCATTAAAAATTCGGGGATTTTCGGACGGACCAGATCTGATCAATGTGTCCGGTGGGGCCCACAAAAAACATCGCAACTCGTGTCCGCGTCTGCACGGGGAGCATGTGACCCCCGCCTGCGCGTGGGCCCAGCCAACACGTCATGGATGACGCAACGAGGTGTGCCACTGCAGCCCGCGGTTTGGCAATCAAGGCCAGGCTCCGTCGGCACCAAATACAAACTCCAAAGAGAGATGTGAGACCTCACGCTTCTCACTCCACGCCTTGCGGTCCAGCGATTCCACCTGGATTTCTCACTCCCCTTCAAGGGTATTTGCAACATTAACCTTATAACTTTACATAATTATAAATTAACCCTTATACTTGAATATTTACAAAATAAAATTTTTAAGTTACCAGATATTATAAAATAGAATGAAAATTGACAGTCGATGCTTAAAACGCATAGACAGAAAATTTAGGGTCTAACTTGTAAAAACGGCTTGTAAATTAAATTTAATGAACTTCACTTCCGTGCATTTTAAACCTTTTCCTTAATCTCTATTAGACTCTATTTTACAATATTTTATAACTTAGGTAGACTATTCTATAAATATTTAAAATTTGATACCTAATTTGCAATTATGCAAAGTTATAGCCATCCGACCGTGGATGGGGTTGCTGTTCAGCTGGTGACAACGATGGATTGCCGTATCGTCCAAACGGTTGCACTGTTTTTGACGCTCGTGGGGCCCACCATGATACTCAGAATCCACTCCGGCTGCCTACCATTTTATTTGGGTGCATTTGGATTCGATTCTAGGTCGAAGTTGTATATGCTTTCACAATTCCGGTTTAGGTCATCAATGGGGTTTTGAAAGAAAAGGCACCCCCAGCTGAATCCGCGCCCTTGCTCCCACCCCAAATCATCGTTTTGGTGGGTCCCACTTGGGCCAATGAGATTTCTTGAAGCTGAAGACTTTTTAACCATTCTGGATTTATTCACGGTTCATGGGTCTAAATTCAAAAAGCAAAAAGGAATCAAATCAGCTGCTGTACGAAAGCAACCCAGTAGAAGAATTTTGTCTGGCCCTCGGCAGTAGGCAGGATTCATTTTACATCAGCATCACATCATCTTTAGCTTTTAACGATGTGAATTTTTTCACCCCTTCAGAGGTGTATGCTTCTTTTGTAGGGTTTCTCTCCATAATTGGAAAAAGAGATGCAAAGGGTTTTTAAAAGTAGAACCTAAAAAAAAATAACGTGAAAGTAAAATAATTGAAAATACAAAGGGGCATTTCGCAGATACATCTATGCCTTCTGCATGAAATTAAAATTAACTATAATTGCAAATAGGGTTTTTTTTTATATTTATACTTTAATTATAGCAAATTTACACTTTTTGATCTATAAGTTTTAATTATACTTATAATGGCCTCAGATTTTTAATATAATTTACAAAAGGTTGCCTTTCATCAAAAATTAACCTAATATGGTTTAAGAATTAAATCAAATGATGACAAAAATACCCTTACATAAGATTGTAACATTTATGATTTTTTTACTATTTATTTTTTTAGATCTAAGTCAACTACCATCTCTATTATCATCTTTTTTATCTAAAAAAATATTTTTAAATGTATATATGTTTGATTGAAGAAAATATTTTGATAGATTTATGTTCATTTTTTAAAATTATTTAAATTATATGTTTTATATAGTTTTTAATGTATAATATTTATGTTTTTTATAAGGAAAAAATGGCAATAAAGATGGTAGTTGGATTGGATCTAAGAAAAAATAAAATGGTAAAAAAATCATAATTATTTTGTAACATATTCAAGGACATTTCTGTCATTTGATTTGTTTGGATCATCTCCAAACTACTCTTCCAAATTTTCATATAAAGATCTTACAAGATAGAGAAAACGTCAGAGGGCATTAGGAGTGACCCAGGCGCGAGCACTCCGACGCTCAAGTCAGTAAGGGAACTTGATAGAGAGTGAGAATAGTAGAAAGAGAAAGTCTATAAAGACTTTTTTAGAGAGTGCATACCTGGTATACTTATAGTTTAGCATGAGAGATATACATAGGGATATACGCAACCCATGCGTTGATGAGATGAGGATTCTTATCTAGAGGAGAATTCCAGAAAAATATGCATCCTAAGTTCTGGTCTCATAGGACTGCGTAGTAGCCAGAAAAAGTATCCCATTAGAGTTGGAATCCGACGTGACATGGTGCCAACTGGATAATTAGGTATTTGTTTTAGAGTTCCTTAATACCAATCTCCCCTTAAGGAGACGTGATGGAACTCATTTTCTCATTTGCTTAATCTTCTTGTACATGGTTCGACACTTTCACATGTTTCTTAATCTTCTTGTATATGCTTCGACACTTTCACATGTTTCTGACTAAGTGATTCTTCTTAGATGCGATAAGTTTGATAAATGATGCAACGCTCATCTTTCCAAGGCCATGTGGCTATTTCATTTTGTTTAGCTTTCACTCCTGCAAAAGAGATGTGACTCAGAGATTTCCAAAACATAGATATTCATGAGGTGAATCCAGAAAGTGCTGATGAGGATACGTAAAAAATATTGAGAAATACAACTAAAAAATATTATTATTTTGTCACCTTTATTTGTGCTTACTTTTCTACCATTGTTTTTAGCTTAAACAACTCTGGAGAGTGCATCCTTCAATCCCATATTGCGAAACCGGAAAGCTTGGATGAACCACTTTGAGCTTGCCTTGACAGTCCCATACTGTGGAACCACCCTTCGGCTTTGTACTGTAGAACTATAAAGCTTAGATGACCGAGCCGTGATGGTCCTATACTACGGAATCGCCCTTTGGCTCCATATTGTGAAACCGGAATGCTTAGATGGTGCCACTTTGAGTGGGCCCTGACAGGCCTGTACTGTAGAACTGAAAAGCTTGGATGGCCCCACTTTGAGCATGCCCTAATGGTCCCATACTATGGAACCAAAAAACTTGGATGACCCCACTTCAAGCATGCCCTTCGATCCCGTACTGCGGAACCGAAAAGCCTAAACCGCCCCACTTCGAGCATGCCCCGATGGTTTCTACTGTAGAATCACCCTTTGGTCCTATACCGCGTAACTGAAAAGCCTAGGCAACCCCACTTTGAGCACACCCTAATGGTTCTACAGTGCAGAACCGCCCTTCTGTCCCGTACTGCGAAACTGGAAAGCCTGGATAGCCCCACTTCAAGCGCGCTCAGATAATCCCATACTGTAGAACCGCCCTTCGACCTTGTACTATGAAACCAAAATGTTGACTAGCGCCTCTTTGTGTTCTATTTTAAATTCCGTTAGAAAGAGTGATAATAGGGTAGGATAACTTAGTGTAAATAGAAAATCTTTTCCTTTAAACAATATTCAATTGACTTATAGTAAGTTATGGATGATTTTAACGATAATACATCCTCAAGTGTTCAAGCTTTTAAGATGTTTCTTCCGTAAACTTTGCAATTGATAAGCCTTGCTATCTAGGGCCTTGTTGTTGATCCTGTTGAAGATAGGTAGCTTAAACATTACATATTATTGCATTTCGTCTGCATATGTGTGATCTAAAATTTCGATGAAAGTTATATAATGAACTTTTTAATTTCAGATATTCAAAGTCGTATCTCATAATAATTATATATTGAATGGTATTCATATAATCATAATAAAAGGGCAAATAAATTAGATAGCACTTGGATATCTTGATTGATTGGTTCAATAACAATGAATAATACCAGATCCACCATTCATGGTATCCCGCAATATTAAAAATACCAGATCCATCCTTCATGGCAACTAGTAATTTTAAAAATATCATATATGTCTTTTTGTGGCAATCTGCAATATTAGAAATACCTGATATGTTCTTTATGATAACCTATAATATCAAAAATATCATATCTGCCGCTTAAGAATATATAATGCAAACTCAGAAATACTGGATCCACCTCTTGAAGTTATATAATGCAATTCAGAAAACATTAGATCCGTTGCTCAAGAATATATAAAGCAATTCAAAAAATACTGGATTAACCTTTCAGGAATGAAATCTCAAAAATACCGAATCCGCCATCAAAAAATATAACGAAATCTTAGAAAACATCGCATCCGTCACTTAAGAATATATAAAGCAATTCAGAAAATACTTGATCCGCCTTTTAGAAATGAAATCTCAGAAATATCAGATCCACCATCAAAAATATATAATGAAATCTTAGAAAACACCAAATCCGTCACTCAAGAATATATAAGGCAATTCAGAAAATACTGGATTAGCCTTTCAAGAATGAAATCTCATAAATACCGAAACCACCATTTGCAGCAATCAGATCTGCCTCTCAGGCGCATATAATGTAACATTAGAAATACTTGATCCACCCTTGATCCATTCTTCATGACATTCTGCAAATATTATAAATAATGGATCTGCCTTTTGAGGCATCCTGCAAATATTATAAACAACGGATCTACTCTTTATGGCATCCTACAATTTCGAAATACCAATTCCACCCGAAAAAATGGTCTATATGCATAATTTAAACCATGAATGCCTAAGTAAATAATTTTTATTTGTTGTGTATAATGCATAGTTTCAGCAAGTATAATCCAATGCGTGCATAATATTTAGCATGTATAAATTAAAGTATGAATAATTTTTTAACATGTTTAAAATAATGCATGCATAATGTAAATCAATAACCATAGATTTTAACTAGATGAAATCAATGATTATTAATTTAATTTATGCATTAAATATTTCTAATTGCATAAAAATCTTATGCCTTTATAGTTGTTTACTTATATATCATAATATAGTCATCTTTCGAATAATCTAATACATTCATTGAATCAAAAATGTTCAAAAATATAGAAAATAACTATTTAATTACCCAAATCCAAGCCGTAGAAATATAAATCTCATCAAAACATAAATTTCATCAAAACAATTTGTGCGTGAATGTTCTCAGTGAACAGTGATTAAACAGTGATGAACAGTAGTAGTGATGAACAGTTAACAATGCATTCCGTGAACAGGGAACAGCTTGCAATTTTTTATTTTTATTTTTTTCACCTCACGACTAAATTTTCAACAGACACCTGTGGTTTTATTAACTCAACTAAACTTCCAGCAACACTCTTACGTCTGAGATTTCGGGCTTCATGTGTTGTCCGATCGTCATGGAATTTCCACGCAGCCCATCTCATTCAATCAATTACGATGAGACTTTAAATATTTAGCGTGGGCATTTCATGCAATTTCTAGATTATTGCTCTATTTTCTATAGATAACAAATAGAAATTTAACACTAATATGCCACCAATTCCACTATTATTTACCTGGAAGAGAGTACTTTAATGCAAATATTTAATGTAGGCCATGCCTTCAAACAGTCGATGAAACAACAAAAGCGACAAATAGAAGTTTAAATTTACAAAAAGAGGGTATTGTATATCAATCAATCAATCGGTGGTTTTGATTATTTCAACCGATTGCAATATATCACATCTATTTGTTCAAACACCCAGCAAGAGGACAGCGTCTACCTTGGTTCCATCATCCATTAATTATTAGGATATCACTTCTCTATTCTTTCAGCCCAGCGGCAGGGTTGCTTTAGAATGTTCTCAGGAAGACACGGCACCTGAAAGTGGACTGTGGACGCGGTTGGGTTCTTCTCGAACCGTGGAAATAGACGCGGGTGCTGCCCGCGAGGGCTATTTTCATGCGGAAGCGAGAGGATGAAGGCATGGGGCAGGCCAACGTTGGCTTCAAACATGTAGATGCGTGACATCTGCGCTGTCGCCACCTTGGATGGAAAATAAATAAATAAATAAATAAACAAATACATAAAATGGATGTTTCCATAGGAAAGCCTTCGTCGACGGCGGTCGGCCAGAGGAGGCGGCAACAACTGCGTTTGCAGCAGAAGAGAAGAAGCGGCTAATTCCATCCGATTTCAGTGTCATTTCCTAGATTTTTTTATGCTGCGAATCACATGGACAGCCTAGATCAGACGGATTATGCTTATTTGTGGGTATCTACGCGACCCATACGCTAATGGGATAAGAATTCATCTCTATAGAAGGATTTCATAAGAATACGTATCCTGAGTTCTTATCTCATGGAATGGACTGCATAATATCCGAAAAAGGGATCTCATTATAATTGAGATCTTAATTGGGCATCCGTGTTATAATTCTCTAATGTGACTTAATTCTTAAATAGCATTATCTTATCTTATGATAGATTATAACTTTCTATAAATTATATGAAACCTGAAGCCATTATATGCAAAAGTTAAACTTATGAATTAAAAAGTGCAAATTTATTATACTTGAGATATATGAAAAAACCCTTGCAAATATACCGATATTTTTTAAATATTAACAAATATCTATAAATTTAATATATATATATATTGTGAGTAATTGTCATGAAAAATAATTTAGAACATACGAAAATTTTAATGTCTATATTGTAATGGTTGCAACAGAAATTGGTATAATTGCAATCTTTATAAATTTATAAATATATACACTAATATTTCAAAAACAGAAGTATAACGACTACAAATAAAATATGTAGTTATATGTACAAAGACCTCAAAATAAAATGAATAAAGATAATATTGATAAACTTTCGTTCGTGGATAAAAAAACAGGAGGCGCTAAGTGAAAACACAAACAAGAATAAGCAAAAAGTAAGATTATTGACGCGTTTATACCACTTCAATTAAAAGAGAAGGGAAAAGCTTTTAGCATTTTCCACAGCACAAGTAACAGACCTTTTCAATAGTTGACCACCATACTATCGTTCAATCTTAGAATATGATAGATGTTAGGATATCTTACTCCTTGAAAAATTGAGGGAATAATACAATATACTACAAAAATAAAATATTAACAGATAATCCAGCCCTACGATCCCCTAATACAGAATACCATGACAAGGCTGACAGTCTAAAACAACCCACTTTGGGGTTCAGCTCATTTTGAACTAGTTGCATCACTATCCCTTAAAATTGGAAAATATTACCATTGTTTTTCTATCCTTTATATCAGCTCATCAACCATGCGTCAACTAATCTTTCAGTTATAATGAAAGATTGCACCATTTCTCTAATGCTTTCATCATCTCATCAATATTAAGATTAATTATTGCGAACATGGTGTTTTGGAGGGAGGTAGCTAATCCGATTCGGATACGTGAGCTGAATCAAACTGCAGATGAAATGGTACGCATTATAAACAATTATCCATTGCCAACAGAGTTTTGTAACCTACCATTACATCAAGATAAACTAATATAAGCACAAATGGGGGCTTAAAAAGAAAAAAAGGTGAAAAGATAAAACCTCAGTGAGTTGAACAAAGAAAAGAATCACTCTAAAACCCTTATCTATAATCCAATCTATTATTATCAACATCAATAGGTAAAAGGGTAAGCCCTGGAAACATATTGATCTCCTTCAATCTTCAAACTCATGCATATGATCCAAAAGATAGTTGGCTGCCAGCTCCTCATTCTTATTGCAGGCAAAGAAGACTTCCAATACTATCGCTCTATCAAAACCCATTGCCTCAAGCTGCAAAAACACATGAAAACAAAAAGGCTTTAGTTTATATGGTTACATGAATCATCTAAGAGATAATACTAATAAAATCAGGACGCTGATAACGAGCTTCCATCATAACAAATGCAGAATGGCAAAATCAAACAAAAGTGGGAAGCATTGGACACAGGAAATTTTGTGGGAATGCATGGAATATCTTGTTGTATGCTTTCCGAGCGATTCACATTGGCCCTATTATGAATGGAACATCACCCAAAATTTCTTGAACTAGAAAAATAAAAATCATACAACTCAAGTGAACCACACACAATTTCCTTTCTCAACAGCTGCGGAATGATAAAGAACAAACCAACCATCCAATTGAGGATTGAGGATTTCTCCATCTTCTCTAGACACTGATAACCAACTGGAAAGCTGCAAGTAAAACTCCACTTTGCCCATAAAAAATAATAATAAAGAGTTTAGCTTCTTGAATTTGACTCCTTTCTTTTTTTGGTCCAAAGAGCAAAACACTCTTCCGGAAGATGTGCAATTTTCAAATACACTCACAACTTAGTGTTTTGGTTAGGTCAGGTTAGATTCAACCCTAAGTCAAACCAATTTTCAAATACTTCAAACCAAACCCCATATCAACTCATTTTCTAAAATTTCAACCATAACCCAACTATATTTCTAAAATTCAGATTGGGTTAGGAGTCGAAATAGGGTTAACAAATCGGATTGAAAATTGGTTGAGAATGGTGTTGAAAACGAGTTGAGAACAATATAAAATTGAACAAAATCATTTCAAAATCTATGTAAAGTCTCATCAATCAATACAAATAACCATAGATACTCTAAAGTCTAAACTGAAGTTTCTAAATGAATATAAGTGGAAAAAGTAATTGGTAAGAATGAAGCATCTTGACTCTTCTATGCCCAAGTAAATCGAAAAATATTGAAGCTCTCTTTACTTGTTCAAGTAAATCAATAAAAAGGAAAAACACTATGTAAGGAGGGGCTAGACTTGAAAAGTGCGAAGGGGAAGGGATTTAAAAAGTTAGTCGCCAAAAGTTGCAAAGTTACATTGAGTGGGAAAATAAGGTTGAACAGGTTGGCTGGGTCAGGTTGCCTAACCATCAACCCTAACGCAACCCAATTTATAAATCAGAGGGAGTTCAACCCAATCTCTCTAACTTAAATTTTGATTTAGTCAACCCTTTACCTACCAAAACCACATTGGGTTGGTCAGGTTTGGGTTGACCCTAACCCAAGTTGCCACAAATTTGATGATAGCCTTCCAACAAAGCCCAATAAACCTTCCTTGAAAGGTGCTCCAGTAGATTTCCAAATCATCCTTCCAAAAGGTTCAGAGCCTGACACATCCTCTGCAGCACCCAGGGACAAATAGTTGGATCCCAGAAACATATATACTTCTACCCGTAAAAAGAGCATGGCCTCATAGGATAAAGACAGATGTGTTGGAAGCATCCAGCGAAAAGCAGATCTAACACAACAAATGAACATCTAAATGACGGATAATAAGAAAGAAAGCGGTGATAGCTTAATATTGCCATCCATCCAGTGATAAGCAGGTCTAACACAATAAATGAACAGCTAAATGGATAATAAGAAAGAAAAGAAAGAAAATCGTGATAGCTTAATATTGCCATCAATCCAGCGATAAGCAGATCTAACACAATAAATGAGCATCTAAATGACAGATAATGAGAAAGAAAGCAGTTATAGTTTATATCACCATCCATCCAGTGATTGGCAGATCTAAGACAATAAATGAACATCTAAATGACAGATAATGAGAAAGAAAAGAAAGAAAGTAGTGATAGCTCCTCATCACAGTTTGATCTTCATTGGGAAAAAAACATGCTCCAAGTAGATATTCCACCGGTGGTATCCCACATTAGACATTCATAATGCAGCAAACACAATAAAACCAAGACACAACAGATAGTATATCATAGAGTTAATGGCAAAAAAGACTAACGCGCTCAATAGCTTCCCGTTCCTCAGGAGTAACAGTCACAGCCTGCGGCATAGTTGAAGCAAGCTCCCCCAGTAGATTGCTGATGCACATAATTAGCACACTTAACACACTATAAAGCAGTAGCAATGATTTGAACACATACAAGGTACTTTGAACCCTGCCCACGAGGCAGCCTGATAAGCATCGCACCATTCCCCACAGCACACTAATCCAGTCCCATTACATTTGTCAATTCCAGTGGATAGAATGAAGCAAGTGACCTGACCATTTTGTGTGCATTTTCTATCACACATGGATAGACAGAAATTACGTAGCCACATTTCTCCAAGCCAATCAATTGATTCTCAGGGTGTAGCAACCTAAACAGATTGCCCCAATTATATTTATAGGCCATAACACCGTTCTATGCCAAACAGGCAGAGGGGTGGGAAATACA
Organism: Pouteria campechiana; assembly: GCA_036873735.1. Taxonomy (NCBI): domain Eukaryota; kingdom Viridiplantae; phylum Streptophyta; class Magnoliopsida; order Ericales; family Sapotaceae; genus Pouteria; species Pouteria campechiana. The sequence continues at coordinate 7,130 of JAYJMB010001026.1, read as the reverse complement.
TCAGCTGCCTTGAAGGCAAGGGATTTGAAGAAAAAAAAAACTCATTCAAATAGAACCTGGACTCATTGCCTTACCCCTCTGCTCCCTCACCAGGTTCATTGATTAGCTGAAGGAAGTCAGATTGATGTTCTTGAATGAGCCGCATTAGGTGAGGGTTCTGTCTACCTAGTTCTTGAAGCATTGGCTGTGAAGAGAATTTTGTCAAGCTATGTGACACATCTCATAAAATTTAACAGGGTAAAGTCTTAATAAACGCAAAAGAATAGAAGAAAACCTGCAGGATTTGGGGGTTGGCCTGCACCATAGCTCGCAAAGCCTGGAACTGCATAAATAGAAAAGAGAATGTCGAAAATGTACTTATTCCCATAAGATGTGCAAGAGTGATTTGCATCACTTATCAAACTTCCAACATGATATCCCAGCACACCATGGGATCAAACAGATTTAGGCCATTTGCCAGGTGGGATTCAACATAAATGTGCCTTGCCCTGAAGAAATCATATCATTGAACTTATCAAGTGGACCACATAAGTGCAACAGAAACAGAAATAAGAAGCTAAATGAAGTTCATGTGCATCCTCCTGACAGGTGAAAAAGTAAGATTATTGGGCAAGGGATGTTCATGTAACCCCATGATGAATTGCCATTATATTGCATGTATGCCATAGCAATGCATTCCCCAAGGGATTCCTCTCCAAACTTTCACACTGCAATTACAATTTCGCACAGATACCTGTGGACTGTTCCGTAGAAAATCAAGGTTGCCAGCACCAGCATTAGATCCAATGTTTGGTAGGCCCTGCATTCACAATAATGCAAGATCATTACTAATTGGAAATTCCCTGAAAAGTGATGGAAGAAAATGACAAACCATAGTTTGTACCTGCGGGAAAAGATCCAAGGGATTTGCATTGGGTCCGCTGGAAGGAATGGCTGCCTGGGCTGGCTCTGGAGCCTGGGCTGGAGGGTTTACAGCTTGCCCACTTGATGGTGGTCGGGCTACAGGAGCAATATCAGCTGACTCTGGTATTCCCTAACATATGCAAGAACAGATGCATTGGTAAAAAATCCATAGCAACTAAGCATGTAATTACACAGGAGACACGCCTGCTTGAACATGCAAGCATGAAAAAATAGGGGATGAGCAAGGCCTGGGTCTGTTTTCCAGCCTTGCTGAACAGGTCAGGCATGTTCAAAATTTTAATTCTGCTTGGTGGCCTAGCCGACTGAAGGCCCTCTATATAAATTAGACCAAGGTATTATGAATTGCATGAAAAATGTGAAACATCTGGAGCAAGTAGCACAGACTCCAATTACAGAAGTTCGCATTGTGTCAGTCAGTCAATTTGTGTAAAAACAGGGGGTACAATCCAGCAAGCCGGTGTGCCAATAAAAAAAATTTTAAGCATTAAGATATAGAAAGCGAAGAATAAAGGTAATAATATATTTCTCAATGTAGAAAGTATAAGCAATGATTATAAAATCAAAAACAGGAAGAATGCTAAGTTTACATCAGTAGGAAAGGATGTTTTACACATTGTTTCCCATGGGGCCAAAGGGAATCATTTTTCAGAATTTTTTATTGAGAAAACCCTTGGTAGGAAGATACTTTTCATTCTGGATATGGAGGACTAACTACCAACAGTTCTATTTTTAAAGAGAAATTTTGATTTATTAAGGATTATAGTTTCCAGTTTCTTAGAGAAGAGGATTTATCCCTTGACTCTTATCTGTTTTTAAAATAATAGAATTCTCTCGCAGAGCTGCAGAACTCATGGCTCTTTTAGAAAGACGAATGACAAACTTCCAAATGAATTTCAAGTAGATAAGATCAGTCAAGTGATCTCAGCTAGAGATGGACAGCATGTGCTCATAGATGGAACACTGTTGCTTCCACTTGTGAGGGTATTATGTTTCCTTCACTACTCTTTTTCCTTCATTTTCAGTCAAATACACACGACTCAGGCACCAAGTGCACAAACGACTTCAAATATCCTGAAATTATATACATAAAACCATCACTTAAGAGAAAAAACATAATAAAATCATCAGGGAAAGCAAACTTACAGAATATAAATATTCAACGGCCCTTTCTGGATTGTTGTATGCAGCACGTAGAGCACGGACAACAGTTTCCCTATCCCAATTTCCTCCACCCATGTCAAGTATTTGCTGAACAGTTTCCTCCAAGTTGTTGCCTGCAACAAGATTTGACGCTGCTTGACCATAGACATCTTGTTCTGTGCTGCTTCCACAAAACATAAAGAAGATCAGATATGCAGGCCACACGGTAGAAATATCACCCAGTTAAGATGCTTCTTAACTGTAAATTGATGACTATAGATTGAAGACAACATTCTGTTTTAGTAAAAATAAACATCCATAACAAAAACAGACTGGAAGTAAATTGTGGGTGGTCCAGGTGGATGACTGTTGGTGCTGTCAACTGCATTTTGAGGGCAGTATCACTTGGGACCATTTTCCAATAGTGGCCAAATAAACATATCTTGAAATATTGAATAACTGTTTTAGCTGCCTACAAAGGGCATTTTTTGAATGGCATAAAAATTTCTCGCAAATAAAGTTTAAGCTTGACCCATCCTTTCCAAGAAAGTGTCTTCCTAAACTGAGACTTCACAAAACCACAAAATGTGATTGCATTGGCTTAAGAGATTAAAAAAAAAAAAAAGGAAAAAGAAGAAGAGGAAGGGCAAAAGGTCCAAACTATTTGCCTTGCTGCAACCCTCACTATGGTCTTCATCCTTATATCATTGAATGGAATGGAAAGATAAATGCCAACCTCATATTTACTATCAACACTCATAACTGCAGTCTGTGCAACAAATGAGCAGCACCGTCTATGACAGAGCATTCTTCCTTTTCAGAAGCACAGGTAACAGGTAACATTGAATCAACAGTGCATATAATGGATTTACTATTTTACTTAACATACAAACATCCCAGTCAGGCACTGAGTGGCTACTAAATAATTGTGCATGGACAAACTCTCACTCTTTTTTTTTCTTTGGACTCTTTCTAATAAACCATTGTATTATCGGGCATTTGCAGATGCACCTACAATTTTTATTTTGATATCTCAAATATATATACATAGTTTGAAGTTTTGTAAATAACCTATATTAATATAATAACATTATCATACCATTATCATACCAACACCGTCTTGGATAGTGATGTTTCATTGCAAAGTTGTTGAAATGGCTATCAAATAGTTTTTAAAATGGCACAAAATACCCAAGGGCTTTCCTAATTAAACACCATAATTGTTGCCCGACCATACAAACGAGAAGAAAGGGGCCTTTACAGAAACTTCAGAAGCCTTGAGATAGCGATTCTCTGTTGAGATACTTGAATGTGGCATTATCATAGACCTGATCAAATGTTGCCACAATGCTCTCCCCCTCATCTATACCTTGTCACCATCTCTCACCCATTTACATATGCAACAAACACCGCTGCACCAACCTAGTAATCATTTCCTCTCTCACAAGCCAAGCCAAGTCATGAGCATTCATTCTTTCTCCCTTACATTTCTCCCACGAGGAAGGACTACAAATTGTATCTCCCTTACATCTCTCCAAAGCAGAAAGCATTCTTTGTCCCTCAAAGGCTAGTGAGAGAATGGCAGTGCCAACCAAGAATAGCATTATTTCTCCTTCACGTCTCCCCCCGCCATCATCCCACTTTTACCAGAAATGGCAGCAATACTCTGAAGGGAGGAAGCAACCAGAAACAACAGCATGACTTCCCTGTCCCCAATCTTGGCTCTAGGAGATCCGTGTTTCCAAGCTACCTACTCACCATTTTCATTCTCTTCTTATTTTATTTCCCCTTCTTTGTCACCAATCTCAACCTTTCTTCAATTGATGGCAACCTTGCATTTCTCAGTCTCCAACGATAAGTCCATTGGCGGCTCTACTGGCAACTTGGGCCTCATGAATGCATTTGGCACTAGCTCTGCAGTTGTTACTGTAGAGTTCAAGGACATCAGTGGGAATCATGTGGGTCTGAGTCTCAACGGCTTGGGTTCTATGCAAGTGGCGGATTTCAGTGGATCTTTTGTTTGAGGTCATGCTTGCCCAGCCAGCCCTCAATCCAAGCCTTCCAAAAAAACAGGTCAGTCTCACTGATCAGGCATTGCATTGGCAGCAGAAAGGAATGCTTGCAAATGTCATTGAATCGCATCTCAAAGGCAAGAACAATCCCAAGTGCTTGAAGAAGTTTGCAGAGACACCTGACAAATGCCTGGCTGATCATGGGGTTGACAGACCAACATCAGGGATGTGCTTTGGAACCTTGAATTTGCTGGAGAATCCCAAAAATGTGGGAGAAAGGCTGGAAATGCATCAGCCCACACTCCAGAGCTCTGCGGCAGTTGGGAATGACTATCTTCCTTTGGTAGAGACACCAACATAAGCTTTGAAGATGTGGATGACTCCAATGACAAGTCAGACCTCAACACTCTGGTTTTCTCCCAACAGATCAATCCCAAGAGAGAGTAAGGATGTGGCTTAAACCTTCAAAATCTATCCATCTAGCATCAATAAATCAAACCATCAAAAAAGAGATGAAATGAATCGGTACAAATGAGTGGAAGATGAAATCCACCAATCTAGTGTTGTCGACAGGCAGGAGTGTTTGTCGCAGATGGCAGGGATATTCATTGATGGGTTGGTAATGGGATAAGGAAACTTTCATCAAAGGTATTTTTGAAACCTTTCACTGAAGGTTATTTTGGGGATTTTACAACAAATTAAACCCTCATTGCTTAGCTATCTAACAAACAGTGACAGTTGGTATATTAAAAAAATATTATCAAACCTTGTATCAGTTATTTCCAATATTTTAAACTATGTCAGAATATCTGCAAATGCCCTTTGCATTACAGATATCTTATTAGATTAGAGGACCATCCCTTTTTGCTTCTTTAGACCCCTTCTAAGCAAACAGTGTACTATATATGCAATATGATTAGATTTAGAGGACCACCATGATTGGAGACAATGAGCAAGCTATAGTAACAGCTAACCTTATTGGCACATGTACAGAAGAACTAAAACTAGGTTCATTGGTACATTCTATGAGTTTTAGAGATTTCTAAGGTTTTACAAGGATCTAGCAGTAATAAGCCTTCTAACATGCTATCTAGGGATGAAAAACATATGGTACCAACCTAAGTAATAGATGTAAAACAGGGCTGAACACAGAGGAGCAGACTGCCACCTCCAAATAAACATTAGTTTATTTGAGAAAAACTCCTATGCTCTGATGTAATATAAGCATTCCATGAACAAAACAAAGTGCAAATGAAAATCATCCAAACTGTTCAAAAAAGAGCTCACAGAGCATGGATTGAAAGATCGCCACCCAGAGACAACAATAAACAAAACAAGGTAAGCAAGTATCCAATTTGAACAAGCAAATCCCTAATTAAAGCAAGAGGTTATTAGCACTAAAACAAAATGATTTTCTGCATACACCACTCATCTTTTTAGTACATGTAAGTATATGAGTGAATTGCAACTCAGCACCAAGCAAAGCAGTAACAAGCCAACAAGTTGATGTAATGAACCAAAGGAGCACCAGTTTGAGTGGTTGGCATATACAAAAAAGAATAAAATGCAACCACAAGCAAAAAGCAAAGCCAGAGTAGACACTAGTTATAAGGACAATGCAACTATACTCCAATGTTGTGCATGCATGCATATTGACAATCGAGTGCCCAATGCATCATATAACTCCACTTTTAACAATCTAATAATATAACAAATCAACTTTTCAAAAACTCGGTTTTTACATCGCCAGTTTGAGGTTGCTCTCTAACTGTAAAGTTAATTTTTTCCAGTTTAAAAGCATTCAGCAAAAGCCATATTTCATCCCCCATCAATACTTACGATCCTGCAACTGTAGAAACTGGTGCAGCTGTAGTGGGTGGAGCAGGTGCAGCCAGAGAAGGCGGCCTGGCAAATGAAAACGAAGCACAATCAAAACAACAGACTAATATCAATAGAAGTTCAGACAAAACCTTTGAAAATTATATTAGCACAGAAAAAGTCTTCACAAATATTGTCGAGGATTAGTACAAGGCATGAACGAGACCAAAATCAAAAAAATTCACCCTGCCAAGTTTGTTGTTGGAGGTTGAGGTGTTGCTGGTGTTGAAGTATTAGAAGGTGAAGAACTTCCAATTGGAACCTGCAGTCAGAAGTTCCATAAGTGCAAACAACAAATTGACCTCATGACTGTTTCTAGGTAGTTGGAGTTCATTCCACATAATGCCAAGACAGCAGCATGCACAACCCAGAAAATGCTCTAGAAACAAACTCTTTTACTGGTAAAAATAAATTTACAAATACTTTCAACACATCTTTACATTAGCCATACTCAGAAAATGTTGTATCAGCTTAGTTTTTGACTTCCAACTTCTTTGTCATTCATTAATAAACTTGACTTGTACTGCATCATCTAGACCATCAATATCAGCTAAGCCGTGTGCCAACAAGTCAGCATTAGCTACATGAATACTTCCAATTCCACACTATTAAGGGTCTGCATTTCTCAAATCTTCAAACTTGATCCTTTCTTTTACATCTTAAATGCAATCAAACTGCAAAATCTACTCTCACCTAAAAACCACCAAACCAAAAAAAAAAAAAACAAAACAAAACGCCAAAAATCGCCATAATTGAGCAAGGTTGGACAAAAGAGACCAAATTAGGTCTAAGCCAGCCAGCCAACCAAGTACTACCATCTTGAAATAATGATGCATCCAACAGTAACTAAATCATGACTAAATGCTTTCATTAAAATAAAAAAGTGTGTGATCATGAACAACATAGCATTCCTTCATCAAAGTCAGAATTCAGAACTATCCAAATAATGTTAATACTGGACAAATAATCAAAGAAAAGGAGCTTTGGAGCAAGACAAAGAAGAAGGGATGGAGAAGTATGAAAAAGTATAACGTACATAAAATTGATTGAACAAAACGTTCCTACCTGACTTGCAGGTGCATTACCAACAGCTGATGACCCCTTAGCCTAAAAAATATTTAAAAGCATGTCAAGCTGCTGGTTTACCTCAAATATGATTAGATATCACTCAAAACT
>JAYJMB010001025.1:0-14749 GCA_036873735.1 Pouteria campechiana | reverse complement strand
TTATTTATATTTTTAGTTATTTTTTTCTCATGTCATACTTTTCTTTTCTCAGCTAAGCACAAAAGTTGGTTGGTTTTAAACAAATAAAAAAGAGTGGCCCAGAAGTAGGCCGTACGTAGGTCACGTGCATTAAGCAACTACCATCTCCCCTCATGCGTCCCTTGCCTTTACGAAAGTGGCAAAGAGTGGAAGTGTAGCCAAGAATGGGCAATGGATCACAAATGCATGAAATGAAAGATAGAAAACCTACCTTCCATTCATTTTTTTTCCTTTACCATCACATTTCACCATGTAATCATTATCCCTGTCCTTTGCATTAGGAGTGGCACTATAAAATGGAAAAAATACAAAGAAATTTCAAAGAAAATCCCATTTCTTTCCGAGGGATTGATTTCATGGGTACCTTCTCTAACAACCTTATGGTCCATTTGGATATATTATGAAAAGAGTGTATGAACACTGTACCTTTTTATATCCTTTTTTTAGATTGATAGAACATTTTAATTATCAAAATAATTTAATTTTTTCTTATAATTATTTATATTTTTAATTATTCATCATTGATTTTTCATTAAAAAACCTATATTGTTGATACCATGTCCCTTCTATATCTTTCTAATACACTTGATCCAAGGAGACCCTTACTTTTTGTGATAAATCATTGTATTTTCCTTCACTTTTTTCCATCCATTTATACTTAACCAATCACACCTAAGAAAATTTTTGCATTAATCCAGAGGTTTATCTTACAAGGTGGTGAACTTTTATATCAATCAATAAGTTTTTTCTGATCAGCATTATTTTTATCTATAGTAAATAGTCCTAATAGTCCTTATAAATTTCTCCAAGAATTATATATATTACAATTGGTTCCCACAAAAAACCTTTAGCAATTTGCTGAGAATTTTTTCTTATAATTAAAATGCCCCTTTAAAAAATTTTAAAAAATTTGTTTATCAACCTACAAATTTATTTAACATATGTTGTTTTAGAAACTGCACACTATTCTACAACTTCTTAACGCTAATTGTAACTAAGCCTGTGCTGTTAATGCCAATCCAAAGGAGGATGAACAACCTTTCAAGATTCTGAGTGAAATAACAAAGTTATCTCCTGCAGCGTATGACAAATCGTAAAAGTTAATTGTCCAAATTATTAAAGCGAGTTATGTATCTTAATAAGGATCTGTTTGGATTGAGTTTTTTTGGAAGTGGGTCTATTATTTTGAATGTATTAGAAAAGTGTAACACAGGATAACATCAGTATTACGGCATATTAATGGAAAAATAAAAAGAAATGATTAAAAAATATATATGATAATTAAAAAAGATTATTAAGATAATTAAAATGCGACGTTATTCTACAAAAGGAATGTAAGGGAGAATGTATTGCTAATAAACTCTATTAACAGTGCATCCAAACAGGGCCTAACAGCGGTAATACCTATTTGGGAGAGCCAGGTATTTCTCGTTGAGGGCCAGCTAGCTAGGGAACTTTTTTGTAAAAGTTTTACTAAGAGCCTGAGGCTGGTTTTGAATTAGCATTAGAAAGTTGCAGATCTACATACAAAATTCAAAACAATATAATTTAATTTACAATAAGTAGATAAATTTGTAGGATAATACGCAAATCTTCCTTTAAAAAATCTGAAGGAAAGGGTAGATAATAAAAGCAAAACTGAAATGATGCTTTTGAGATCATCCAACCAAAGGGAGGATGGGAGGCATGTATAAATGTCAACATCTCACTTACATAGGGCCACTGGGTGACTGCAATTTATGAATGCGTGGGGGCCCCTTTGTATTACTTATGTCAGCCCCATGAAATAAAGGCTGCAGCAGACAAGTACTGCAAGCTTCTGCTCAAGCATAGCAACAAAAATCCGAAGCTTTTGTGCTGCAATGGCTCAAACAATGACCATGGGCATGGTTGATATGATCACGGACGTGTTACGGTTTCTATAAAAAATCATTGATATTTTTGTTGGAGTTGATATTCTTATCTGGAAGAAGAAGCTGGTAAAAATGCAGCGTGTTGAGGTAGACAAGATTGCAAGGCGGATCCATATGCTAAGTAATCAAATTCCCTAAGAAGGTAGCGAGCATAGTTCTCCACCTGTTGATGGACTTCTTGGGGGACAGCAACATGCATTCCACAATGAATGTGGGCGGGGATGGTCTGGAAAAACCAAAATTTCAGCATTAAGGGGTTTCCCGTTCAGAAGTTGATGTCAGATCTAGGGGGTATAATAAAGTTAGATTTGATTAATGGTATCGATTTGATAATAAATTTTATTTTTATTTTTTTATTACAATTTTTATTTATAGTCTATTAAATAAAGATTTACATGGATTTGGGTTTTTTAAAAGTCTATTTATTGTTTTTTTATTGTGATACCAGCTCATATTTTGCTCCCGGAGAAGAAAATCTTTTATTTCTTTAATTCTAGCCGGCTGATTTCTCATGGGAGATGATTTTCAGTGGGAAATGGGTACAGTGAATTTAAACATCCATGGGTTTTTACCGCAGTTCTTTGGTGTATTCCGATGGAAGGACACTCAAAGTGTATGGTCTGCAACGAAAAAAAAGTAGAAAACTTTTCTATCTTATTTCTCTTTCTTTTTTATATATTTTTTGATGTAATTAGGCATCTTAATTACTTTAACGATTCTTTTTTATATTATAATATATTTTTCAATTATTATTTTACATCTTTATATACAAAAGTCTATTTATTTTATATTTATTTATTTTATTTTTAATCATTATGATTATACTTATTCACATCCTTTTTTTTTTCCTTATATCTTTTTCTGGTTCCCAAATGCACCATCATGCCATGTACGACTTGCAAAGAAACGTATACAGAGCATATGCTATTAAAATATCTTAGCCAATATGCATGTTTTAACTTTAAATGCACCATGTTTGAATGTTGGCGACCCTAATTCACATAGGCTAAGTTGGTCCGATGGAGAGATGGACCCAAGTCCTCTTCATAATAATAATGTGGTCTTAAGTAACATTTTTTTAGTTGACCCAAGCAAAAAGACAAAAAAAGTAAGATTACTCACAAGAAAGTTATCAAAGTAGCTGTATTCACAGGAGGCAAGAGTGTATTTTGCTATGATTGGAAGTCATTGCTACTCTAAGCAACAAAAAAATTGATCATGTCTAAAAATCATACTATACTAATAACAACTGAGTGCCCTCACTTGACAATTATTTTTAGTGAAAAAATGCCGACCGTCAAAAGAGTAATGTTGCACTACATTTATATATATATATGTATATATATATACATATATATATAAGAAATGATCCAGTGTAGCCGTCTAAACTAAAATATTTAGTATAAGTAGTTTTTTCACTGTACGATGCGGCGAACTTCATCCAGACCCTTCATGGGCGTTGCGAGTGAGAAAGGGAGGAAGACTTGGCTTTTGGACTTTGTCTCCCAGAAATCCAAAATACGTGATACGGAGGGGGTTGTTACATGACTGCTGACTGTTTCCCTCACTCATACCTCTGAAAGAAGTCTTCCTGCCATGAAATTTTATATTAAAAGATGTACAGTTAATTAATAAATTTTATAATCAAAATTTATATTTTTATTAAATAGACTTCATTATTTTATGAGGCATAAAATAATTAAACATCAACAATCAAATTAATAAACTTATACTTAATTTTTTTAGTCTAAATTTTATTAATTTATTTTTAGTGTAAATTTCACTAATTTCATTAAAAAAATTTAATGTATGTTTTATTAATTGAAACTTTATATTATTTTTTTTAGTCCAAATGTTAATAATTTATTTTTAGTGTAAATCTCATTAATTTTATTAAATTTTTTTTATTATAAATTTTATTAATTTTAGCTTTATATTAAATTTTAACTTTAGATCTGGGTTAAAATTTTAAAATTCAACGCTGAAACATCTAACTGCCTGTTGTTTTAATGCATGTCCCAAATTATGTTCCATATCCGAAAACTAAGATTCCATGTCTGAAGTCCATGTCCATATTCAAAATGCACTAAAACATTCCATAATCTATATCCTAAATTATGCCGCATGTCCAAAAATTCAGATTTTATATCCCACTATGAACTTTGTGTCCCAAACGCAGTAAAATCAGCATAATTAGGGAAAATGCGGTACGGAGGGTTCACAACAGGGATTGCTTCAAGTCTCCCTTACTTATAGCGTCGTGCCATCTTCCCGCTCTGTCTGCTCTGCTTCCACTCTTTTCCAACTAGAAATCAATCTCTCTCCTTTGATATGCACCAGCTCTTGTATCTCCCATATCATTTTTTCAGGTCAGGTTTGCTACCCCCAAATCCCCTGACCTGGAGTAGACTTTGAAAATCAGCTGATTCCCCTAAGTTCCATCCACAATCGTAAAGGAGCTGTCAAACCTGCTACTCTAGCAAAGGAGAAGTTTTTGAAGTATGTTATATTCATTTAACTCATTCATTTTCTTCGTTGTTGTTGTTTTTTTTTTCTAAAAGTTGTATTAGATTCACGACAATCCTATGCCCTTGTTGTTATTACTTAAAGTAAGATACTTGTTCAAGCTTCTATTGATTGGAAATATTTGAATTGCATAGCAGCTGTTTGATTAAATGTCTATTGGATTTAATTTATTTAAATTAGTCAATTCTTCTTTTATTTAATTCATATCCATTGATGTTATTGTTTTAATTTTTGATTACAAATGGATTTATAATTAGTAAAATAAATCAAACTTTACAAACTACATGGGTGTTTATCTAAATTTTTACACTGTGTATCATGTTTTGTAGTGATTAACACATTTACTCAAGGGCCGGTGTTATTATGTATTTTGACACAGGCTGTTTTAGGTCTATGGATTTACATATAGATGTTCAGATCATAAATGACAGGGGTAGGGTAGGTTCCCCTAATCCAAATGGACAGGGTGTCAAAATAGGCAGTACAGAATTTGATAATATAGATGCACGGGGCAGTGATATGCAAAATTCATTGATAGGAATACATAAATTTTTGTCTAGAGTTCCATTGATCTAACCCAAAGATTGGTTAACAATTTAACAGTGAAGAAGATGCTTACCAGTTCTACAATGGTTATGCAAAACTATATGAGTTTAATATTAGAAAGAGCTATGCAAGAAAGTTTGCCAATGGAGACGTATGTGGTTAGATTTTTAAATGCTCTAAAGAGGGATTAAGGAAGGCCAAACTTACAGAAGTAGATTGCCCACCAGCTGACTCAAATTATCCACATGAAACTTCAAATGTGGCCCCTACAAAAAAGAATAAGCGAAAGTATAAAGAGAGATATCTCACTAGATGTAATTGCATAACATTGCTTGCGGTTTCTAAATGTGGGGGTTATGATAAATGGGTTGTTATAAGATTTGTACCTGAACATAGTCATGGTCTAGAATTACCTAATAAATTTCATTGTTTACAATCACATAGGAATGTGTTAGATTGTCAAGTAGATATTGCGGAAGGATTGAATCAAGTTGGGGTTGGTGTAGAGAAAGCATTAGACTTTATGCCTTGTGAGGCAGGTGAGTTGGAGAATTTGGGGTTTTCATAGTTAGATTTTAGAAATGCTTACAGAAGGCGACATCAATCCAAGTTTAATAGGGGGGTAGATGCCTTGTTACAATACTTTCAAAGTCAATCAAAAATCAATCCTTAATTTAGTTTCGACCTACAAGTGGATTAGGAAGGACATTTGATGTCATTTTTTGGGTTGATGGTGCAACCAAAATTGATTATGGGGCATTTGGTGATGTTGTGTGTTTTGACACTAAGTATAAGACAAATGAATATGATATGCCATTTGAACCATTTGTTGGCATTAACCATCATAAACAATCAATATTACTTGGGACAAGACTACTTTTTGGCGAGACCACAACTGATTTTAAATGGTTATTCAAAGCATGACTTGATATGATGGGGGTGTAGCTCCTAAAGTAAAAGTGACTGACCAAGATGTTGCTATGTTAGTGGCTGTAAGAGATGTATTCCCTCAAACCCATCATGTTTTTTGCATATGGCACCTGAATAAAAAATTTAATGAAAATTGTGTAATGTGATCCATAACAATCCAACTTTTCAGAAGACTTGGTCCAATTGCATATACAAAAGTGAGACATCAGATGAAATTGAAAAGGCATGGCCTAATATGATTGGTAACTATGACTTGTATCATTACTCATGGCTGCAACAACTATATAGTATCAGAAATGCGTGGGTGTCTACTTATGTTAGATGTCATTTTTTAGTTGGCATGATAACTATAGGGAGATCTGAGATCATGAATTCATTATTTGATAAATATGTGCATCGCAACACAAAAATGTTAGAATTTGCTTGTGCATATGAACAGGCTACTAAAGTGAGGCATCGAGCAGAAATAGATGCTGATTGTAAAGTGATATATGGCATGCCAGTTATGAAAACACAATACATTATTGAGTGTGATATGGCAAGTGTATACAAAGGAGATTTTTTTGAAATTCCAAAAGGAGGTTGAGCAATGCTAGTATTATCTTGCCAAGATGGGTGTGTCAAACGGCCATATAGTTCAATATGTTGTTCATAGATATTCAAGTGGTGATCCTGAAAGGGTTAGGAGAATTGAATGAGACAATCTAAGCAGAGTGGCCAATTGTTCATGCAAAAAGTGAGAGTTTTTAGGGATAGTGTGTACACATATTCTTTCAATATTTCATGTACAAGAGATCTTCAGTATGCCTGAAAAACTAATATTGAGAAGGTGGACCCAAAAACCTAAGGAAATGATCATATACCAATAATGTGGCACAACATCAAGTGTTGAAAATTCAAAGATTATATGGTACCATAACTTGATGCAAAAATGTGGTAAAATTGTTCATGATGGGACCTTTGATTTAGCTCTTTATGAAATTATTTTTGAAGGCTTGAAAGGGATTCAAAAATCAATAGAAGAATATAGGAGAGAACATGCCTCAGATGCACGTGATGATGCTGAAGGGAGTAGTGCCAACTTCAATAATGAAAGTGTGGGGGTTGTACATTAGCCTAATTTAGTGCGCCCTCAAATGATGATATGATAACCTCATCAGCTAATGCCCCAATTGATGGGATACATAGGTATAACTCCCAACCAAATGCAATACTAGATCCATATAGTGTGAAAATAAAAGGTCGCACTAGTAAGCGATTCAAATCAACAATTGAGGTGGCTAGTAGTCTATGTCGCGGTTGTAAAAAAATTGTAATTGGGCACAATAGGAGTATTTGTCCATTGATGAAAACCTTCAATCCTATGCCCAATTCATCCCATGGTAATCTTCATTAAAAAGGTACTTTATGCTTACCTTTTATTATATAACAGTTTCATATATATGTTTGGGCTGTTATGCTAATGACATACTAACGAGATCATCATTGGTTGTTGTAGAATACTTTATATGACTTCTTTATTCGAGGCTACGAGTTCACCATATTTGGTAAGAGTTTCTTATAAATGTAGTTATGAAGTACGTATCTTGACTTCTTATACGGATAAGAACCTAGGGAGCGATATCTCAGTTATGCGGGTTATTTTGTGAGTCTCTTCCATACTTCTTTTTAGTGTCTTGTATAAACATGCTGATGTAATTGACAACTGTTTAATCATCTCATTATAGGATGGTTCCAACAAATGTTTCTTTTTTCGATGGGTAGATCCCCCTCTACCTGATAGAGAGCATCAGTTTAAAAGAGATCAAGTGCATGAGATTAGGAGGCTGAATAGTCAATTGTACGCTATGCACAAAGAGAACTGACAACTAAAATTAAAAGTTCAAGAAATGCAGCACACCAAAGAGAAGTTGTTGCAATTTGAGGCCAATTGCAGGGCATTGGAGACAAAGGTCAAGACATTCAAGAGAATACAAATTTTAAGTCTTATGGTGCTTATATTTGCCATAGTGTGGCTTATGTAGACATTGAAGTACTTCTCTGTAATACAATGTTTTGAAACAATGGTCTTCAACTTGAGCTATCTTTAATATTTTACCTTGAAATGCAATTTTAGATAGTTATTTATACACATCTGATGATTACACCATGTTCAGGAAGGCCTTTGTTGTGTTGTTGTGATTTAGAACTTGATTGAAAGGCCATTGCACCTCTTTGTTTAGCCTGTCATTTTCTCTTTTAAAATTTTTCATCTTAGACATGGAGGTTCGATTTGGGGCATTAGCCAAACCTCCCTGTTTGTTGTGAACGGTTCATCTAAGTATGGATTTATAATCCCAGACATGGTATATAAATTCGGGACATGGATGAATGGTTCATCCAAGTACAAATTTATAATCCTAGACATGGTATATTAATTCGGGACATGGATGAATGGTTCATCCAAGTACGGATTTATAATCCTGGACATGGTATATTCGAGACATGGATGAATGGTTTATCTAAGTATGGAATTGTAATCCCAGATAGTGGGATATTAATTTGGGACATGGATGAACGTTTCACATATTTTTCAACCCAAGTCCCATATCCCATGCTCATGTCCCAAATCCCATACCCATGTCTCAAGTCCAATACCCATGTCCCAAGTCTCATGCCCATGTCCCACTTAAGAGTGACAATTTTCACATACTCTATTAATGAGTTGTTCATATTGTAAGGTAAAACAAATAAAAATAAAAATAAAAATTCATACATGTTAACTGACAGCATATAGGCAAATATAACCATATATGGTTAATTTTCCTTGACTGGTGCGATACTCAATAACCGAATACAACATAATCTAACTTAACAAGGTACTCCATATTACATATGCAATGTCAGAAAGGAGTTTCATTCAATGCGACTTTTCAGAGGCTTGTTGGAAGGCTTGATATTCTTTATTTGTGAGGAGATGCATGCATCCTTGTTAAGGTGGAGAAGAGTGCATTTCGATTTTTGAGGCTGGACTTAATTTACACATTAATCAGAGAACAGGTTAGTGTCCCTTAGTATTCCCAGCCTTTTCTCTCTAAGTCCTGAGAAGCCAAATACTTGGTGGATTCATGGAATACCACTCCTGAGAAGAGAGCCTTATGTAGGATTGAAGAATAGCGCAGAGAGATATAAACACTGCAGACTTCTCTAAAAGAATTGCAGTTCGACGAGCAAGACACAATTCTTTCATGGGTTGAGCGCTTTTCTGAGGTAAACCATGAATGTATATGGTTGCAGACCGAGATCAAAAATATTACAAGAACGGTAGAGCGTATCCAACACTCTGCACTCGACTACTTTTTTGGTTCCAGTTAGCATGAAATAACTCGGCTCCTTCGGGAGTTAGAGATGACGTACCCATGGTTAGATACCAGTTCTCTCTGTCATGCTCTTGGTTATGATTCTGATATGTAATAGATGTTTTGAATAAACTAACATATTAATATATTACAATTTATCTAGCTAGAATATTTTGCGCATTCTATATATCCGTTGTGTTTTCTTTAATTCTCTAGTGATGTCCATACACAACTGTTTAAGTTTAAATTCCTAGAACCACACGAATATTCCATCATTATCTACGATGCTTTAAGTTGCTTAGGAGCATCGGTTGGGTGTTGTGAGCTTAATAATGTACGAATATTAATTACTGTACAGTGATTTCACTTGAATCGACATATATCCTGTAAAAGAATTTCTATAAATGCCCGAACGACATCTGAAGTATCTCAGACCTCATCTTCCTTAATGCTAGAAACCCATCTACTAAAAAGATGTTCAACTCTCCACATAATGGATCTTGGAGTGCATTCTTCACAACACTAGAGAATCTAGCTAGACTAGAAATCGATGGTCTGGAGTGGGAGGTATTTTAGTTGAAAATGCGACTTATGGAGATGTAACAATAGCAGTGGGAGATGATGCTAGGTTTGGTGCGAACTTACACTATCCTCAACCAAGATCGGGTTTAGCTAGGAAGAGAATTCGAAAGATGACAAGAGAGGATTCGAGACCTTCCAAGGACCTGCCCCAGACCAACGCCCAACCTTGACCTACTATACGAAACCTTGCAGCGAGTGAAGGTTGCAAACCCTTTAGTAGACTTTTCCAAGCTTCGAAGTGTTGTGACCATCCATCAAGACTCTAACCCACCTTCGAGTTAGTGAAGGGTGTGTAAAATTACACAATGTAGTTTTGGTAGTTATTTTGATGTATCTATTGATTTTTTTTATTTCTGTAAGAAGCATGGACAAACACTTGTACATTTGCAAGACTCTATGTAAATACTTGGATGGGTCACAAATATATGATTCAACTGTGGAGATTCATCCCACAACTGTTATAATATAAGAGTGCTTGTTATAGACATAAGACATGGGATGTGGGCATTGACATTGACAATGAGACATGGGAAATGAGAGAGTGGGACTTGGGATATGGATAGTGGGACTTAGGACATGGATAGTGGGACATAGGACATAGGCATGGGACTTGGGACATGGAGTTTGGGATGTGGGCATTAGTAGTGGGACATGGGACATGGGACGTGGGCATGGGACTTGGGATATAGAGTTTGGGACGTGGGCACAGATTGTATGACATGGGACATGGATAGTGGGAAATGAACGTGGGACATATACAGTGGGACTTGGGCACTTGGAACTGCTCATCCCATGACCTGATCTAACACCACATTCAGGAACCATTCACCCATGTCCAGAATCATATTCCATGTCTGAGATTATGAAGCTGGACATGGATGAACGATTCCACCGAGCGCCATATTGGAATACACCATGTTCGGGAATCGTTCATTCATATCTAGATTCATATTCCATGTCCGGGATTATGAAGCCGGACATTGATGAACAGTTCCCAATATCCATGTCTCACTCTCCATGCCCTAAGCCCCATGTCTATATCCCACAACCCATGACTCACTCTCCATGTCCCATGACCTATGACTCACTCTCCATGTCCCATGATCTATGACTCACTCTCCATGTCCCAAGTCCCACTAGTCATGTCCCAAGTCCAAGTCCCATATCCCACAACCCAAGTCCCATGTCCCACATCTATCAAAATCAAAAGCTTGGAAAGACCATCCCCTATACTAGTTCACTTGCAGAAATAAAATGAGACAAGTTGCTAACTGACTTCCATAAGATAATAACTATTCTGTACACAGTGTAAGTATTACATATAAATGAGCACATATCATGTTTACGAATTACAATATAAGTATTACATATCAATGAATACCTATCAAATCTCCAATTTACAATATATGTATAAGAAAAATGAGTGCATATCAAAGTTACAAATTACAGTATAAGTATTACATACAATGAATACCTATCAAATCTCTAATTTACAGTGTAAGTATAAGAAAAATGAGTACATATCAAAGTTACAGATAACATCTCTATGGCAAAAAGAGATTTTTTTTCTTAGATTTGGGTTCCTCTTTGTTGGATCCAGTCATCTTTGGTCTTTTGAAAGATACTTGAGAATCTATTTCTACTATGACCATTATTGCGAGAATTGCTTAAGCCTGTGTCAATGCAACTGGTAATGCTGATGGGGGCACAAGAGGAGGGATTACCTTGAAACAAGCTTGGTATTCAGGTGTGAGCATCTCAGGGTAGGAGGAGAGATAAAGAGTTATGTTATTCACTCTAAGTCTGTGAGCATACTCCTCTTGGTCTAAGTAGATGGGAGGAGGAGGAAGTGGTCTATATGAATGTGGTCTGGTTTGAAAAAGTGATGGTTTGAGTTTGGTAGTAGAAGGTTTGGGTAAAGGAAGCTGAGGGGTGGAAGAAGGGAGTTTGGTAGTAGATGGTTTGGATGGAGGAAGCTTGAGGGGTGGAAGAAGGGAGTTTGGTAGTTGAAGGTTTGGACACTATCATTTTTCTTTTGAGAAGAGGTCTGGGTTTAGAACTTGGAGCTTTATTCTGAGAGAAGGAGATTTGGATAGAGGAAGTTGAGGGGTGGAAATGAAGGCAGCAGCAACTTCTGTTTGGGAGTGAGATGTGGATCCAGTAGAAATTGGATTTTCCTGTTCAGAACAAGAAACAATCCTTAGTTTTGCTCTCTATAGGAGAATCCAAACTCTAAAAATGGAGACCGTATCCAAAGCCCAAATGTATTAAAGTGTCTATTTCTATGGATGAGATACACATCTTCTGGGAGATAAATGAAGTTAGGATCAGATGTGTCAGTTACAGTATGAAATCTAACCCTATCATCCAATGATCTTGAACCCACTTGAAGTGAAGGATTTTGTGAGGGTGGAGGTAGTGGGTTGGATGAAGTGGGTGGGATATAATCACTCAGTATTTTATCTATAATTGCATCACCATTTGGGAGTGGTTTGGGCTTAAAGTTCTTGGTTGGACCTTTCATTATTATGACTCGATTGAGGAAATCTTGATCTTCAAAATTTAGGAAAGGAAGATCAGGGAGAGTGACTATCCTTTTTGGGATTGAAGAAGTTGGACAACCAATTGATTTATTAACTACCTATATTCAACTTCTTGCAATGTCATTTTTATTCTTTTCCTTGGACTTGCATCTCTTGCACGTGTTGATTTGGAAAGTTTGGGAAGTTGAATTTTATATGTTGGCTTGGGTGATATTGCAGTGGGGAGGATGTATGACTTATGTTCCTCTGTAGGAACCTTAAAAACTTTTGGAAGTTTTAGAGCCAAATGCATTAGAGTTTTTTGTGGAGGAGGAGGAAGTATTGTCTTTTGAGAAGAGGCAGTTTCCTATGGAGTAATTGCAAGGAGCTGTTGTGATGGAGGAGAGGCAATTTCCTATGGAGAGGAGAGATAAGATTTATTCAGAATCGTCTTCATCCATGTTAAAATATTTGCAAGTGGTATAGTTAACTCAGAGAGAAAGGACTCTTAGTCAGAACATGGAGATGGAGTGGGTCTAGGCTGAGGAGGAAAAGTGGAGATGGAAGAACTGCAACAATTGGAGAAGTTGCAAGTGGAGAAGTGTGGGTGTGAGTTGAGGAGAGGATTGTGCAAATGGAAGAATTTCAACACTTGGAGAGGAGGGAGTACTCGTGGGATGAGTAAATCTAATGGGTGAAGTAGGTCTATGCTCATGAACACGAGAGGAGGGTGAGGAATGGTGAGATGGAGAATGATGAGACTAGTCACCACGATGAGATGGAGATTGGCCTGATTGATCAAAATGATGGGGTTGAGGGGATCTCAGGGGTGAAGAAGGTCTAAGATCATGGAAAGGTGATGATGGAGAAGAGGATTGAACATGTTTCGATTGCCATTTAATGGACTCAACCAAATAGGTCAAAGTATCCATCTTTTGATATACTGAATCCATCTGCTCCTTCATAGAATCCATCTTGATGTTCAGAGTATCAACATCAATTTCAATCTTTCTCAGCTTGTTCTCAACACTACTGTGAGTGGAGGATGAAGGCTTTCTTGGAGGAGGTGCTGGAGCTTCTGTGAATGGAGAAGCTGCTACTGTTGCTGTTGTTCCTATTTCTGCTTTTGCAATTGTTGCATGTGTTGCTGTTGCTACAACTGAAGTGGGAACTTCTCCCATTATTTCAGCAACCACCTCTTCTTCACTCAAATCAATTATCATTTCCTCTACTCTATCAGTGAAAACTTCTTCCCTTATTTTCATACCTGAAGTAGCAAATTCTGCTTCTCTTATTTTGTTCGCTTGGATGGCTTGGTCCTTTTGGAACCAATTTTTCTCAAATTCACCTTAGTCATCAAATTAAAATTTTTAAATTCTTCTCCATCTTCAAAAGTTAAATTAACTCCTGATCTTCTTAGGAATTTAGTCATGATCATTCCATAAGGAAGAGGATATCTGTTATTGCTCTTGACTTGAAACAAATGATTTGAGATTATCTTTGCTAGGTCTATTTTCTTCTCATTCTTTAGTGCCCACAACATTCTGCAATCTTTCTCAGAAATTTTATTCCAACCTCCTATTTTTGGAAAGATGTTATTGATGAGCAAAATGTGGATCATTCTCATATTCTTGTCTAAATAGCTAGGATGTAGCATCTTGACTTATTCATCAACCTCTATTCCAACCACCTCTGAAAATAGTTATTTTCTTGAGGTAGGCCAATCCTTTTCCTCTCTTTCGAATATAGGGAGATTCAGAGACTCCCTTATGTTCTCAGCAGACAAATCTATTACTCTATCTCCTATCCATGATTTCTTCGTCTTTGAATTATAGTTGTAGAATAATATTTTAACCATCCTTGTATAGCATTTTTTCCTGCAACTCATAAACTTAGTGCACCCTTGGATTTTAATCCATCTATAAATGTCCAAATCCAAGTCATTTTCACCGAGTTGGTTAAAATCAAGACACCTTCCTTTCACCACTTTCTTTTTTTCATAGGCGTTCACAAATCTATTATATGATTTGTGATTATTCAGGAAAAATACCTCTAGCAGGGAGTACTCCTCCAGCCTTCTCCATTGTGATGGAGATGCTTCTACTTCTTCCTCTCTTGCTCTTTTTCTTCTGGAAGACTCTGTAGATGTTGATGCTGCTACCATGCGTAATTCAGCCATTTCAGCCATGATTTTGGATTGGGATGAAGAAGGGATGAATTTAAAAAATCATCGGGCCAGAAATATGGTGCAAATAAGAAAAACAGAGAAGATAGGAGGTGTAGTGGCATGAACTAGCAATGGCAGAGCAAATTCTACAGCTGGACGGATGTTCTAGTCCGGGCAGCACAAGCA
>JAYJMB010001024.1:2771-17240 GCA_036873735.1 Pouteria campechiana | reverse complement strand
TTTCTGATGTACACAGCAAATGTAATCAATTGAGGAAAATCAATAATAATGGAAATTATTTGGTTCATTCCAAAGGCAACCAATTTCGGTCACATCGTTCCATTTATTTATTTCTTCCTCATATTTTGTCCTCGATAAACAAGCATCACATGCAACCTCAAAAGCTTTTGAAAAATCATAAAGTTGTAATACAGGTGCCTCAGTCATTCTCCTTTTGATCTCACAAAATGCCTGAGATGCAGACTTTGACCATTGAAACTCATTTTCTTTCATGCAATCAGTTATAGAAGTTATGATGAAACCAAAACCTCTAATGAAACACCTATAAAAAACTAGCTAACCCATGAAAACTACAAACCTCATGAAAGGATTTAAGTTCAAGCCAATTTCGAATAGCACTCACCTTAGAATGATCCATAGTTAAATCATGAGCTGAAACAATAAATCTCAGAAAGATCACATTGGTTTGCACAAAATAACACTTCTTGAGATTTACGTACAATTTTTCAACATGAAATGTTTAAAGAACGTGTCGCAAATGGACAATATGATCTTTTTTAGAACGACTGTAAATCAATATATCATTAAAATTAACTACCAAAAATTTTCCAATGAAAGGTCGTAAATTCTGCATCATCGCTCTCATGAAAGTACTAGGTGCATTTGACAGTTCAAAGGGCATCACTAACCATTCATACAACTCATCTTGAGTCTTAAAGGCAGTCTTTCACTTATCGCAAGTTCTAAGTTGGATTTGATGATATCCACTTCGAAGATCGATTTTGGAGAACTATTGTGAGAAATCATCTAATCGAGGTACTGGAAATTTATACTTGACTGTTATTTTGTTTATGGCTCGATTACCCACACACATTTTCCAAGATCCATTTTATTTGGAGTTAACAAAGCAAGTACAACACATGGACTTAGGCTTTCATGAATGAAACCCTTATGGATTAACTCATCCACTTGTCGTTTGAGTTCAACTCATTTCTTGGGATTCATTTGATAATGTAGTAAATTTGACAATTATAATCCTGGAACCAAATCAATAGCATGTTGTATATCCCTCATAGGTGGTAACTCATTTGGTAATTCTTCAGAAGCCACGTCCCTAAATTCATTCAAAAGATTTACAACTTGCGATGACTGAACAATAGACTCATTTACAGAGACACTAGACACAGACTTTCCTACTAACATCAACACAAAACCCAACTCTCTACTCTCCTTTTCAAACTCTTGCTTAACCAGAATATACAAAGGTCTTTTCTTTGGGGGTTCAATAAGAGAAATTTTCTTTTGAAGTCTTTCTTTGCTGGTCTCAAAAGAATAGATTTTCCATTTTGCTTGAAAAAATATATGTTTGATTTCCCATAGTGTATGACATTCATATCAAATAACCAAGGACGATCAAGTAAAATATGAGTTACATCCATCGGAAGAACATCACACCATATTTGGTCCTCATAGTCTGCAATTTTAATTGAAACTAAACATCTTTCATGAACAGGTAGTGTTGTCTTATCTACCCATGTCACTCTGTATGGTTTAGGATGGGGCTCAGATTTCAGTTTCATCCTGATTATACTAGCCTTTGATATAACATTCATGGCACTGCCCCCATCAATAACAACCTTACATATGGTGTTGCCACACATAATGCACGAAAGATGTAGACAAAATGCATCTCATGACACCTACATGCTCAATATTATACTGATTTTCATCACGCGCTAAGTCTAGATCGTCAGGTTCTTCTAGTGGATCAACAACACAATCTATATCCCTCTCATTGTAATCTTCAGTTTTCTCAGTCTTTATCATAAGAGTACGATTCAGACAATGCGATGCAGTGTGACCTATGCCATGACATTTAAAACATTCAACCTCAAACATTCTAGGAAGTGAACTGGATGCAACATTCGACTTAGAATTCCTAGAAAAATTTTAAATGGGATTGTTACTACCTTTACTTTGTGAACTCACTCTTTTGTTAGACATTGACCTAAATATAAATCTAGTTGCCTGAGTATCCTCAACTTGGGAAGTGATACGCCTAAAGGGTGGGGACTTCTGATACTTCTCCAATTTTAATGCCTTATAAATTGCCTTTTCGAGGGTATATGGAGCATGTAAGACCAATTCTCATTTCAATTCAGGTTTAAGACTATTAATGAATTTAAGACTTGTCACCCACCGGTCTTGATTAATGTGACATCTCAAGAAGAGATTATCAAATTTCTAATAATACTCGGTAACAGTTATAGTTCCTTGTCTTAAACTTATCCATTGGTCCATTAGTTAGTCTTTGTGAAAATGGGGCACATATTTCAGTCTTAATTTATTTTTCATTTCAGCCCATGTGGTGATATGTGCCTCTCTACCTTCTTCTATATTCCTTTCAACACCTAACCAGTAATGTTTGACAGATCTTATCAACTTCATCTTCGCAAATCAGATGCACTGTGAATCTGTCATGTTGTAAAACTCAAAGAATATTTCCAATTTGGTTATCCAATCAATAAAGGTGTTAGGACCAAATCGTCCATCAAAACTAGACACAACAACTTTGACCTTTTTTGTGACATCATCATCCCTAAGGACATCTCTACGGTTAACTACCATATTTTATTGTGGCTAACATGGGAAATCATATAATTGAGCCCTATTTTATTGTCAAAGTTCAGTTCCATGTGTCTATCTAACATTTCAAAAATCTCTTGGGTTTTTAACAAAAAATTTCTACCAAGACCCACAGACTGATGATGATCCCTAGTATACCCAGAGGAGGGAGAATACCTCGATGTTGGTGGGGCGGTCTTATAGGATTTTGATTATGCCTATTGGGAGAAGTTTGACCCATATTAAGTTTTGAAAAATCTACCACCGACTCATAAACAAGGAGTTTGCCTAGATGTTTGAGTATAGACTGAGTTTGAGCTTCTAATTGCATTTGAAATTGGGTTTGAAACCCACTAAAGTTGGTAGTGAGGTTGGTTTGTCCTATGGACAAGTTCTCACATTTTTGAGCTAGAGAATCATATTTTTCATTGAGGTTGTCACAGGTTTGGGATGATTTTTCAACTGTACTTGCAAGTTCGGCATTGGTAACCATTTTTGGACTCAACATAAGTAAATCAAGATGAATGGATGATGCATAATAGAAAGATGTATGCCACTATAATATAAAATTCACACCAAGTAATTAACTTAAAGACGTTCAATAAATCACCAAAGCATGCAGAATAAAAGAAGAGACCTTAATTTAACCGACAGATACAAATTTAATTCAACTTCAAGTGAAAGGAATGTACTTTTTAAGAAACCAAAAAACCTTTCTCAAATGCCTGCATACCAAACTACAATATTTGAAAGAAAAGAGCTTGTTGAAATTAAAAAAAAAATATAGGGTTTTCTACAATTTCCAGCAAGTCAGTGGCTTTTCTAAAATTTCAACAAAGGTAAGGGCGTTTTTGCAAATCTGGAATAGGAAAACTATTTTGTAAATTTCTAGGGTAAGGACTAATTTGCAATATTTAAGGTTGAGTTAGTTTCAAACAAAAGAAGTGGGAGGGGCTTTTTGCAAAAACCACAAAAATCCCAAACCCTAGTTGTCTTCCTTATGCGTCTTCTTCCCCGTGCAGGAATGACCCATTTGTGGGTTTTCGAAAACCACCGAAATTGCTGTCAGTAGCTACGGACTGCGTCAGAACAATGGTCGGAGTGTTCCGACGGTGTTGGCGGAGGTCAGCGATGCTGGATTCATTGGGATCGAAAGAGATAGCCACCGAAGAGCCTCAATCACAACTCCTATTGATGTCGGACGAGTGGTCGGACGTTTTCGACAGCTCAGAAGATGGTCGGCAACGCTGGAGACGCCAAAATCGATGGAGAAGGCCACTAGAGTTGTTGGACTGAGAGCTTCAACACTAGGAAGTCGTCAAAGCTAGAGAAGGAAGCGTCGAAGGTGGGTTCCGACCCTTGTTATAATTTCCGACGAGATAGGCTATTGGATTTGAGGAAGAGACACCACCAGATGTCGGATTCCGACTTTAGGAACCCTGTTCCGACGTTATGGCTTGCCGAAAACAACAGGGATGGCTTCTGATGAGTCTGTTGAGCCTAGCCGATGATGCATGTCGTCGGAATCAAATTGAAAGTCTTCGAAGCTGCTAAAAACTGATAAAGAATGTGTCGGATTGGGAAGATATGGCCTTGGAACAGATTTCCAGCAAGATGGATTCCTTACGCATTGTGTTGTGGAAGATGGGGTTGCGAACGCAGTCCAAACAGGATAGCAATTTGTGTTAATTGGTGAAAATAGATAAAAATTTTCACTCAAGGGTTGCTCTGATACCAAATTGATGCAGAATAGGTATGAAGAAGATAGAAGAAAGAGGAAGAAACCTCTCATCAGGAGAAGAAAAGAAATTATGAATGATTAGAGCAAACAAAGAAGAAATCAATATATTTTAATAATCAAGTGTCCCAACCTTAATACGAACTACCTTATTTATAGACTTAAAAGCAAAACCCTAAATATGCGTAAAATACGCATAACAAGTAAAATACCAAAATACCCTCAAAATCCTTAATCAAATAAGAAAGGAGATAGGGGTCACAAAGTTAAAAAAAACTTAGGCTCAAGTTTAGACGGAAGTTCACAGTGCCAGGTATCAACACTTATCATAGTAGTCCAGCTAAACTAAGTTCGCCAGATTTAACATAAAAAAAAAAAACAAAAAAACATAGCCTCTATACCCTTAAAAGGTAATCACAAAGTTCACAGAAGTCAATAGGTAAATAGGCATGAATGGACAGGATAAAGAAGCTTTTCTAAGCAAGGACAATGAGCTGAAATCTGAGCTATTAACAACCAGAAAACTCTAGCTCAGCTCAACGAAACACAAGCCTCAGCTTGATAACCATTCTTGCAGCCAAGCTCAAGCTTAAAATCCTTGACTGTTTGATAAATAAACAAGCTTGATCTTGCATTGCTCAGCAGGGCTAGATAGGTGGCTTGCCTTAGCTCAAGTTCAAGTTGGTCCATGTATATGTAAACAAATGCATGCGTACATGCAGACACGTTGAATGAGAACACATACAAATGAAAAAAATATACTACCACAACATATTATAAACTGTATATGTAAAAATAAACAACCTCATATTAGGTTAAGCTCAAAATCTACATGTGCAAGCTGAACTCAAATTTGGACATTCAGTTCAACTCAAGTAGGTTCAAACCAAATTCAAGCTCACCAAAAGTCAGCCTGCTTCGAGGTCAGTCTGAGAGCTCAAGCAGAGCAAAGCTTAGCTTGGACTAGCTCATTTGCATAACTGCAGCTAGCCAATCTTCTAGCTGTACATTAAGATCATCCAGCTAGTTAAGTACACAGCACAATCATGCAAAATGACCTAAGCCGAACAGAAATTTATGGCTATCCAAGGCCAGCTCACGTTAAACCATTTCCAGAGCTCCAATACCAGACAAACGTGGCCAGGCGGGTTAGCCAAGCCATGGCTTACATGAAACCCTAGACAATATTTCGAGCGAACCGAATCCATTTCTGTCTACTTAATTGCGAATAACTGGTTCGAGACTAAATCAACAGAATAATTACTAAATCGAAACAACATCTTCACACAAAAGAGATAGCAGAGCAGCAACAAGGTGATTTAAGAGACACAAAATGAGAAAGTAAGAAACTGAGAAGACGAGAAAAATAGGGAATGCATTTTGGTAATGAACGTGTTCGATGAAATACCTGTCAGAGGACGACATGACGTGAAGGGCAGCTGCGAACCTGAGATGACAGTGGAAGAAGAGTAGCAAGAAGAAGATGAGGGCGAAGATAAGTAGCTTTGGGCTGTGAAGGAAGAGAGAAAGGAGAGAGAAGAAGTCATCGTGAGAGTTGTTTCAAGATTCGGCTGATGAGACGGTCAGGTGGAGAACTGACTCGAAACAAGATTATATACGCTGGGAGAGCGGGTGAGGCTTGATGAACGAGCGGATGAGGCTCGCTCTGTTGGCACTTGGCGGCTTGGAATTCAATTCAAGTGTTTTATTTTTAAAAAAGTTGAAAATTGTGTTTGGCATTCCAAAATCGAATAGATAACATATACTACGTGTTCATAGAGACAGTTATGTTTACTTAGATTAAGAAAAAAGGTCATATGTGAAAAATGACCCTCTTATCCAAGCCTCGTTCCTACCTTTTCAATTTCCAGTGATAACTTTACCGTAGTAGTCTGAGTTCCGGATAATTCATAGATGTAAACAACCGCCAAAGATAATTACAAGACTCTACTTCTATTTGCCTAGATGTTCATATAATCTTGAACGGGCCAGAGTCCGTTGGACTGCTCGAGATGGCGGGCTTGGCTTAGGGTGAGACACTAATAAGTGGGCTGCAATTTAAAACGATGTCCACCCCCTCTGGTCCAAATGATCCCAACCCAATGGATATCACATCATTGCTTAGGTGAACGGCCTGTCATAGCTGATAACAGCTGGTTATTTTATTTATTTTTTATTTTTTATAATTAGTTACTGCTACCAGAGCCTGTTGCCAAGCAAGGTTGTTTATACAGCACTGCCTTGGAGAAATTTCAATACTTAGGTTCTAGTCTGCCATTACAACCTAGCTCTCTTGGCCCTCTGCGGTCGACTTTAGATCCTCCACCACCACACGAGTATGAGTGTAAGTTAGGGCGGGTTCAACCTAAACCCATAATCTAGGCCAGGTTGGGAATAGAATTTTCTACTTGAACCAACCTGCACCTCTCAGGGTTCGAGATGGGTAAGAGGGTTGAGCAACCCGACCAAACCCAAACCTGAACCAGCATATATATTTAAAAAATAAAAAATAAAAATACATGAAGTAACCCAGCTAACCCTAAATCCCAATATCCTATTTGTCATTTCTGTCATTTCCTTCCTGTGCGCCTCTACCTGCTGCCCTAAGAAGAATTGAAGAAGCTACCGTTGTAGAAGATGAAGCAAGTAGAAAATCTCGCAGCAACGTGTGTTGATTTGTAGATGACTCAAAAGGTATCTTTTCCTTCCTTATGCCACATCTACAACTACTAATTTCTTCATTCACTCAAATGATCACGAAGGCCTTCCAATTCTTCGCGTATCATTTATTGTAGAGCTTCATATTTGTTATTTTCGCACATTTCAGCCCTTAATTTAGCATCAGATGTATATGGTCTCATCCGATCAATGCTACTTTCCAACATTGGAAGTGTTTTGCTGCTCTCATTTCGCATTTCCTTTGATCTCTTTTAAAACCTTTGGTTTTGAAAATCTGAGTCTATGCAGCTTGTTCTTGTTTGCAGTTGAAGATTTGTGGAGAAAACCTTGGATTCAAAAATTTGTTGCCTTGTTTCTGCTTCTTTTCTTTTTTGGACTTGCTTCGGAAGATTTTTTGAAGTTAGTCTTTAAAGATCCGGAACTCATGATTTCTTTCAGTCAAACTGATTGAAGTAAAATTTTTGGTGGAAAGCCTGCTTTTGCATTCCTTTTGCAGCACTTCTTTTGGCTTTTTGTGGAAGCTCTTGAATCAGGAAATGGTAATTTTTCATCATTTCAACTATCTGTAATAATATTCCAAAATGTCTCTCTTCCTTCAGCAATAGCAAAAGCCCTTCGCTAACTCCTCTGACTGCTTTCTTCCAATGTCAAGATCTCTTCAGTGTCCGTATTTGCCATTTCTCCTTTGTACCCATCTCTACTACACTTCTTTATTTCATTTTTTTCAACATTTTTTGTATTTTAGATTGAAAATGGCCCATACCTAATTTCTTGTTTCATCAATGGTGGTAGATGTTGTATTTTTTGCATGTTTTCATGAATTTTATTTTATTAGGATCTTTATCATTGCATCGTAGTTTTCTTGCAGGTATAAGAGATTTTTGTTATATCTGACTTGTATTGTTTTTATTTTCCATTTTTAACTTGAATTTTCTGATTTCATCGATTTTCTGTGTTTTGTTTGAAAATTGTTTGGCTGTATTTTTTGCTTTTGTTTATAATTTTTTCTGCATCTTGAGTGGGGATATTTCGAGTATTACTTTTACCATGGAAGAAGAAATAAGAGTCATGGTATTGAAAATAGAACTTCTGTTACTAATAATGAACCTTCTAGATTTGAGGCTCAGCCTATTGCTAAAAAAGCAAAAGGACTACCAAGTAGGTCAGAATTATGAGATCATTTGGAAAAGCTCCCACAAAGGTCAGGCAATGTTGATGTTTTTTGTGTATATAAACATTGCAAGATGAAATTGAAGTGTAATAATAGATGGGGCACAAGTGGTTTAAAACGATATTGTGCCAAGAACACAAGCAAGGGTGATCCCAAGCAATAGTTATCAAATTTTGCAAAAATTGGTAGAGAAGGTGCTCCAACCAATTGGAAGTTTGATCAAAGAAGGCCTAGAAAAGATCTTGCAAAAATGATAATTATTGATAAATTATCATTTACATTTGTTGAGAAAAGAGGTTTTCGAAACTTTATGAGTGGAGCATAATTACTCTTTAAGTTTGTGTCTAGAATAACAATTGCTAAAGATTGTATGAAAATTTATCAGTCAAAAAAAAGAAATTACTAAGAAATTTTACAAATCAAGTTCAGCATATTAGCTTGACTACGAATTTATAGACTTTAATTCAGAATATTGGGTATATATGTGTAACTGCACATTTTATTAATTTTGATTGAAATTATAATAAGAAGATCGTTAATTTCATGCTTTTGCTTTCTCCACACACTGGTGCTGTAATTGCTCAAGCTCTTGAACATTGTTTGGTTGAATGGGGTTTGGAAAAAAAGTGTTTCATTATGACAGTTGATAATGTCAGCTCTAATGATGTTATAGTGTGTGTTTTGAAAAAAATACTTATGAAAAAATTAGTTATGTTAGTAGCTGGAGAGTATTTTCATATCAGATGTAGCACATATAATGAATTGATTGTGAGAGAAGGGTTGGAGGAAATCAGCAAATCAATTAGTTGTATCCAAATCAGTGTGAAATATGTTAGAGGTTCTCCAGGCATGCAATAACACTTTGATAAGTGTATTGTCAAAGAAAATCTATATGCAAAAGAAGGATTGTGTTTAGATGTGCCCATCCATTAGAACTCCACATATCTAATACTAGAAAGTGCCTTAAAGTTTCAAAAGGCATTTGATAGGTTAGAAATGGAAGATGCAAGTTTCAAAAAGGAGGAACCTCCTATCGAAGATGATTAGAAAAATGCAAAAGTTTTGTGTAAGTTTTTGAAGTATTTTCATGATGTTACTATTCATTTTTTTGGATCTACTTATGTCACTGCAAACATTTATTTTGTTGAGCTTTACAAGATAGAGAAGCTCTATCTAATGTTGCAATGGAAAAAATTTATTTATTCGTGATACGTGCATCAAAATGAAAGAAGATTTAACAAATATTGGGGTAGAATTGAAAATCTCAACAAGTTATTTGTTATTACTTATGTTTTGGATTCGCGATACAAGGTAAAATACATTAGATTTACTGCATAAAACTTTATGAAAAAGACAGGGCATTGAAAATTGTTCAAAAAGTGAAAAGTTCACTTTAAAAGCTTTTTCAGAATTATCAAGATAAGTATTCTTCTATTGAAGTAGAATATGATAAAAGTGCACAGGGGGGTCTATAGAAGTAATAGATGTGAAGACAAAAGTAAATTGATACCTTAAAGAAAGGGTGGAGTATGATATACCATGTTTTGATGCTTTGAAATGATGGTCACAGCTACTAAGTATCAGATCTTATCTTATATGGCACGGGATATCTTGTTATTCTTATCTCTACAGTTACATCTGAGTTAGTATTTAGTACAAGAGGCCAAGTACTTGACCAATATCAAAGTTCATTGTTATCGATAACAGTAGAGAGTTTAATCTTTGCTCAAAATTGGTTGAGTTTGCCAGATGATGAGTCTGAATGTGATATAACACAAACAGGTAACTTTCTATCTATTTACTTAATATAAAACTTTATGTTTATAATATACATTATTAAACTCTATGATTATTGTTTTGTAGATACTATCGATAACATTGAAGTAACATCTGCATCTAATGTTGTTTAGTTTCAAGTAATTACATATAGTTGAAACTTATGTATAAATTTAATATTACAATTTAAAGATGCTAATATATAAGTATTTTGATTCTTTTATGATTGAAGGAGCGATTTGGTTGAAGAAGTGTGAATGGTGATTGAAGAACTATAAACTACGATTAAAAATGCTTATGTATTAGGTTTGTTGATTATTGTTGGTTGGGTTACTTGGGATATAAACAGTTTTCTTATGAATGTTCAATATCGAAAAGTATTTTTTTCATATGGATAGTTTTGTAGGATATTATAGCTTCGTTAACTTAATGGGATTGTGTAAGGACCTTTGACGATAACTTCTTTCTTGTGAAATGAAACATATTTGGTATTTGATTCTAATATGTTAGTTTGGTGATTTCAATCCGTTACAATGGAATTGTTTATAGCTAAATTCTAATCTTTTAATTTGAATTGTTTATAATGAAAGTTTATTAAACATGATATGCTAGCTGGTTGTAAGACTTTCAACCCAAAGTCAACCCAGACATATAGGGTTAGGGTTAGGGTTAGGGTTGGGAAAGAGTTGTAAAAATGAAGGTTAAGATTAGGGTTGAGAAAAAATTGTAGAAGTGAGAGTTAGAGTTAAGAAAACTCAAACCAACACCTAACCTGCCCAAATTACACCCCTGCACACAAGGTAGGGATGTAGGGTGGATGGCAGCGCCAAGCTCTAGCCCAAGAGATAAGTTGGGCCCATAGTTGTATACTTGTCGCATAACCGACACTTTTGCAATGGAGAATGCATTTTAAAGGTGAAAAGTACTACAAATTCTAAAGGAGAATATAATTTTGCAAAGGAGAATACATTTTAAAGGCGGTCTATTTTCAAGATAAGGATAGGAAGAACTACTACAGACTAAGATGAAATGCTTGAGAAGAAACTCACTTACGCGTAGATCAAGCCTAAATAGGCCTGGCCACAATTAGCATGTGCCGGCCCAAAATGAGGTCCTAATTCCAGCGTGGAATTCAAGTAAAATAGTATAACTACCATGCATTAAGTGCAACAATAGCTCTCCCGCTGTCAAAAATCAGGTATATTGGTGAAAGATTGGGTGGGCCTTGCAGCATGACTTGTCTAGCATTAGGAGCACAGCCATTAAAACCTCACAAATGCATACAAACCCATATTGTTTCTTTGGAAGGAATTCCAATTCATTAGGAATGAGTTTGAAAGATCAACTAAAACTTCGCATTCTATACCGTTGACAACATACCAGATTTTCTAGGATTTAGGTCTGACTTTTAGAACTTAAGTTTTTTTGTTTAGGTATCATTCCACATGAAATAGTTGACCTAGTAGATCTGAATGAACAACAGTGCACACGATGTGAAAATGGACCCCTTTGGCGAATTTTCACCACACACGCAGGCATGTTCGAACCGTCCTCTATGAAAAATGGTGGCGACAATTCAACTGCTAACGTGATCCATACGATAAAATTGTATGGTGGTGTAACTGCCTAGATTCATGGCACAGCTGGGGATGGAGTAAATTTAAAACGCACCAAAAGGTGATAGTGACCTTCGGATGTTTGCCCTGCCGGTTGAACCTACAGCCAACGTCGGTGTTGTGTTTTAACCATATGGTTCGTCGGTCAGTAAATTTTTTAATGACTTCTCCAGCCTCTGGCTGGTGTTCATCATCCGCCAAATGGAAAATGGTAAAAAATAAGCTAAAGATGGAATTAAAGGCTGTTAATAAGTCGCAGGCAGTCCACTTGGCAATCTTCGAACAGATGGTTTGCAAAGAAAATCAACAAGATGTAGTTGCAATGCTAGGATTCCATGATCCAATACCAATTTCTTCATGCTTCACATCAGCACCCTGGCCAAGAAATTTGAACGGCCTCATCATAATTCCAGTCTAGTATAAGTCCTTGCTGGTTCCAACTTTGTTAACCTCACTGATTTGACTGAGTGACCCTACTTGACTAATCCAAGCCAACGGCCACGTTTCTTCCTAACCCATGTAAGGGAAGTATCCCAATCATCACGTTCTTGTCTTTGCACCTTTCGTCAAAAAAGTAGGCTTCATGGCAAGAAATTTTTAAAAGCTTGAATAGTGGCTGCATGTTCCGTTTTTCTTCCATCAATCCTTGGAAAATTCATGCAACTTGCCAAGTGGGTGTAGTACAATGATCAACGAAGTACTAGTCCTGATGGTGCTCCACCATGTGTAAGGACTATACATGTTTAGATGATCCTGCAGTCAATCTGATTGGTCCAAATGGGCATTATGCCCCAGGTATATATAACCCATGTTGGAAGATACCAAAATTAAATCAGCGATCCACAAATGGATGTCAGAAGGATAGAGAGAAGCTATCTATTGGACGGTTAGGATCTTGCAGAATTGGATATTTTTATGGGTGTCTAGCATCTTCTGCCACCCATCAGTTTGATGGCTTCGATTGCCAAGTGGCCTGGTCAGCAGAGTCCACGAATTTCCGCCCACAATTTCCTCCCAGTTATGATAATCTGATTTTTTATTTTCAGTTGACTTGGACAGAAGATGCTAGGCAGGCACTTTGAAAATCACATGTAATTGGAAAGAAGCTTCCCATTGCCAGCTATGGTGTGTTTTGTTGAAGTATATGCGACCAAGAACTTGCATAAAGTCGTATATGGGAAAACATAACCAGAGATACGACCAGAGATTTTCTAGTGGACCATTTCTAAAACTGAAGTGGGGGTAATGGATTAAAACATTATGACCTGTTTTGAATCTTGTATAGGGCTTATGAAATTGGAAATTTTACCAAACAATTCTTCAAAGATTCTGATTGCTTATTTAAAGTTCTGACTTTCCAAAACATGCTTCTGTCTGTGTGAAACGAGTTAGATGCTCTTACCCTTTTCTTTCCGTGTTTCTTTTTTATGCCACCTTGAATATTATAGAAAGAGATCCAATTGCAGTTATAGATATAGGCACACTGAGATTCAGGCCTGGTGCATTTTGAATTGGACTCGGACTCCATTTGACTGGGAAGGCCTAATTTTCTAGGCACAAAAAGGATCACTGCCTGAGCCTTAACTGTGTACAGCATGCAACCTAAGCATCAACCCCTGTCCCAATCCGTAGGCCCTCGATGAAACAACAGATGGCCAGAATCACCGAAGCTCTGATACAGTCAACTAATTTACGATCGGGGGCATGTTTGCTTGAGTCCTAGTTCTGATCAAGAATTTGAGAAGTTGCTGTCTGGAGTTTGAGAATTGCATATTAAAAAGAAAAAGTCAAACTGCCAAATGCCCATAGTGGAGGCATTTGAATTTTGGTAGCACAAGATCACTTGCAATTGGCGCGCCAATCTTCCTCATGGAATTTGTTAAGTCCTCGTAAACATGCAACGTGGTGTGCCATCATTTTCATCCGCGATGCCAGGGGAAGGAGAAGAATCGGCCAAGATATTGACGAATGGTCGAACCATTACTAATCTTCAAACCACATGCAGCGCAATTAAGCCCTGCAGATGAGCCCCGTTGTATTTTTGTAAGGTTGACTTGCTATAAAAAATTAAATAAATAAATTCTATGAAGTTTCCCTGAAGCATCATATCAACAAAGTCACCTTAACTACTACTCAAAATTGCTGTTAAGATCCAAGTTTCAGGTTCTAGATGTAGCCAAAATGGTGGACCTATAAATGGAAAAGGACGATAACCAAAGATCTGGGCAGAGATCTTGTTTTGATTTCTGCCATTTTGCTTACTGCTTTTCAGATGATTGGTCACTAGTCGCCGAAGACTGTTTTGATAACCTCCACTCACCTCTTTCATGGCACTGAATTTGCATGCAATTAAGGAAACTTCCTCCACAATTTCTGGCGCATTGGGTCAATGAAATTCTTTCTAGGTAAATGAATAGCTATTTGTTGAAATGTCGTGTTATTTTAACTAATAGGGCTAGGAACGCCAGCTGATAGCTAGCATTTGCAACCAATATGTGATGAGGTGAAATATTGAGCTATTATCCCATGTTCGCTGTATTTTATGTTCTAGGCACGCTTGTAGCCCTCAATTTGAAGTCTTGCGTGATTGAGCACTGCGGTGTTCTAGATTGTAGATTTGATCTGGGATAGCACGAGCTGCTGGCGACAAGTTGCCTTAATTTATAACTGTCAATCTCTTAAACTGGCTGTCCACTTCCATTCTCTCACATACTTGTAAATAACTCAAGTTTGATTCATTTGAATGATTATATGAAATTTAACACAATTATTAATCTAACTAAATATTAAATATTGACTTATTAAAATTATTTAATTGCTACAGAAATTAACAAGCTTCTAACTAAATATCCATACCTTCTAAA
>JAYJMB010001023.1:0-17243 GCA_036873735.1 Pouteria campechiana | reverse complement strand
AAAATGATTTCAATTCAAGAGGACGCAGATTTATACAGCACGTGGCTCTCTTGAAAATATTATTTATATCTGTCATGCTAAAAATATCCAAAACAAGAAGTTAGTTACTAGGAAAAGATTATATCTTTTCCTTATTTTAATCTAACTGCATAGCTCTGATCCTTTGCTTTTTGTTTCTTTAGTCTCACAAGAAATAAGAATGGACGGTTGACTACTTTATATATTTGATAATGTGTAGATAAATGCCCCAAAAATATTTGAACCCATAAAGACACTATGAAAGAAAAAAGATTACAGGGGAGAAGAAAGACTCTTTATGGACCCATTATTCTGCAGTGAAAGGTTTTGACTGAATTATGTTAGGTTCTGTAGTACAGTAGTACAGATGTAATGATTTAAATGTAATATAAACATAAACATAATCAATAAGTAATTCCAACAGTCAATGTGGCACATCTGATTTTAGATTTTAGATTATATATATATAGAAAAATAATCCAATGTAACCGCCTACACTTAAATATTCAGTGTAGCTGACATTTTCACCATCCAATACGGCAGGTGAGATCTTGGCCCTTTATGGGTGTTGCGAGTGCGGTAGGGAGGAAGAGTAGACTTTTGGACTCCATCTCCCAGAAATCCAAAACACACGATACGGAGGGAGCTGCGACATGACTACCTACTGTCTCCCTCACTCACACCTCTGGAAATGTCTTCCCGCCTTTAAATTTTATATTAAAAGATGAGTACTTAATTAATAAATTTTATAATAAAAATTTTTATTTTTATTAAAAATTTTATTATTTTTCGAGGCATAGAATAATTGAACATCAGCAATCAAATTAATAAACTTTATATTAATTTTTTTAGTCTAAATTTTATTAATTTATTTTTAGTATAAATTTCACTAATTTTATTAAAAAAATTTAGTATAAATTTTATTAATTTAAACTTTATATTACTTTTTTTAGTCTAAATATCATTAATTTATTTTTAGTATAAATTTCACTAATTTCATTAATAAAAAATTTGTTAGTGTACATTTCATTAATTGAAACTTTATATTAAATTTTTTTAGTCTAAATGTCATTAATTTATTTTTAGTGTAAATTTTATTAATTTTATTAAAGGTTTTTTAGTGGAAATTTTATTAATTTAAACTTTATATTAAATTTAACTTTAGATCTAGATTAAAAAATTAAAATACAATGTTGGAATATCTAATTGCTCATTGTTTTAATCCACGTCCCAAATTATGTCCGATGTCCGCAAACCAAGATTCCATGTCCCAAGTCCATGTCTATGTCCAAAACACACCAAAAAATTCCATAATCCATATTTCAAATTATGCTCCATGTCCAAAAACCCAGATTTTATGTCTCACTATAAACTCTATGTCCTAAACACAGTAAAAACTTTACATAATCCATGTCCTAAACAAAGGTCTTCCATGTCCAAAAATCTAGATTCCATGTCCCACTGTCAACTCTATGTCGGAAACGCAGTAAAACCCTAATGTAAATAGGGAAATCAAAGTCGATTCTTCATTTCAAACACAACAACCTCCCCTCTCCTCCCTTTTTCCCAAGTCTGAAATCTCAGTAACTTTCCTATCTTCATTGCAGATATAGCATTTTCCTGCAACATTTAAACATTCCCTTATCGTACCTCCTTTCTTTTTTGTTTTTCCTATTTGCAATATATTTCTATTCTGAAGATTTTCTAAATTCATCTCTTCTTTATCACAATCCAAAATCATGACTGAAATAGTTGAATCATGCATGGTAGCAGTATCAACATCTATAGAGTCTTCCAGAAGAAGAAGAGTAAGAGAAGAAGTAGAAGTGGAAGCATCTCCATCACAACATAGAAGGCTGGACGAGAATCATCTATTAGAAATATTTTTCCTGAACAATCACAAATCCTGCAATAGATTTGTGAATGTCTATAAAAAAAAGTAGTGAAGGGAAGGAGTCTTGATTTCGACCAACTCGGTGAAAACGATTTGGATTTAGATATATGTAGATGGATTAAAATCCAAGGGTGGACTGAGTTTATGAGTTATAGGGAGAAATGTTATACAAAAATGGTTAAAATAATATTCTGCAACTATGATTCAAAGACGAAGAAATCATGGATAAGAGATTGAGTAATAGATTTATCTCCTGATAACATAAGGGAGTGTTTGAATCTCCCTATAGTTGAAAGAGAGGAAAAAGATTGACATACCTTGAGAAAATAATTATTTTCAGAGGTAGATGGAACAGAGATTGATGAAGAAGTAAAGATGCTACATACCAGCTTTTTGGAGAAGAATATGAGAATGGCCCATATTTTGCTCATCAACAACATATTTCCAAAAACAAGAGGTATAGATAATATTTCTAAGAAAGATTACAAAATGTTGTGAGCAATGAAGAATAGGAAGAAAATAGACCTGGCAAAGACAATCTCAGATCATTTGTATCAGGTCAAAAATAATAATAGATATTCTCTTTCTTATGGAATGATCATGACAAAATTTCTAAGAAGAGTAGGAGTCAATTTGACTTCTGAAGATGGAGAAGAATTTTAAAATTCTAATTTGATGACTAAGGTGAATATAAGAAAGATTAGTCCTAAAAGGACCAAGCCATCTAAGCAAACAAGATTTGAGGGTGAAATAACCGAAAGAAGAGAAACACAATTACCTGATTCAGGTGTGGAAATAAGGGAAGAAGTTTTCACTAATAGAGTAGAGGAAATGATAGCTGATCTGAGAGAAGAAGAGGTGGTTGCTAAAATGAGAGAGCCTACAGTCACTTCATTTGCAGCAACAGCAACACATGCAATAATTGCAGAAACAACAGCAGGAATAAGAGCAGCAGCAACAGCTTCTCCACTCACAGAAGTAGCAATAACCCATTCTCCAAGCAGGCCTTCATCCTCCACTCACATTAGTTTTTAAGAATAGGCTGAGAAAGATTGAAGTTGATGTTTCAACTCTGAACATCAAGATGGATTCAATGAAGGAGCATATGGATTTAGTATGTCAAAAGCTAAATACTTTGACCTGTTTGATTGAGTCCATCAAATGTCAATTAAAACCTATTCAATCCTCTTCTCCATCATCAACTTTCCATGATCTCAGACTTTCTTCACCCTTGAGATCCCCTTAGCCTCATCATTCTGATTACTCTCATCAATCTCTATGTCATTGTGGTGATCAGTCTCATCATTCTCTATCTCATTATTCCTCACCCTCATCTCCTGTTCATGAGCATAAACCTACTTCACCCATCAGGTCTACTAATCCCACGAGTACTCCCTCCTCTCCAAGTGTTGAAATTCTTCCATCTTTATATTCCTCTCATCAAATCACATCTCACACTTGTTCACTTGCAACTTCTCCAATTGTTACAGTTCTTCCTTCTCTAAGTTACTTTTTTCAGCCTAGATCCACTTCATCTCTGCATTTTGACTTATAATCCTCTTTCTATGAGTCAACTATGCCGCTTGCAAACATTTTAACATGGATGAAGTACACTGAATAAATCTTATCTCTCCTCTCCATAGGAAACTGCCTTTCCTTCATCACAATCGCCTCCTGCAACTACTCCACAAGATACTGCCTCTTCTCAGCAAACAAAACCTCCTCCCCCTCCATAAAAATCTCTAATGCATTATCCCCTATAAATTCCAAAAGTCTCTAAGGTTCCTACAGAGGAACAGAAGTTATACATTTTCCCCACTGTAATATCACTCAAGCCAACATATAAATTTCAGTGTCCTAAACTTCCCAAACCGACACGTTCAACTAGTGGGAGTCCAAGGAAAGGAATAAAAATGAATTTGTAAGAAGTTGAACACAAGCAGTTAACAAATCAAATGGTTGTCCAACTTTTTGAATCCCAAAAAAGACCAGTCACTCTCCCTGATCTTTCCTTCCCAGATTTTGAAGATTAGGATTTCCTCAACCATATTATAATAATGAAAGGCCCAACTAGGAACTTCAAGCCTAAACCGCTCCCAAATGGTGATGCAATCATAGATAAAATATTGAGTGATTATATCCTGCCCACTTCATCCAACCCATCATCTCCACCCCTATAAAATCTTTCACTTTGAGTAGGTTCAAGATCATTAGATGATAGGGTTAGATTTCATATTGTAACTAACACATCTGATACAAACTTCCTTTACCTTCTAGAAAATGAGCATCACATCTGTAGGAATGGGTACCTTGATGCATTTGGGCTTGAAATTCCATCTCCTTTCTAGAGTTCGGATGTCCCCGGTATAGAGCAAATCTGAGGATTGTTTCTTATCCTAAACAGAAAAATACAATTTCCATAATATTCACATCTCGCTCCCAAACAGAGGTTGCTATTGCCTCCATTTCCACCCCTCAACTTTCTCCATCCAAATCTCCTTCTCTTAGCTCTAAAGCTCCATGTTCTAAGCCCAAACCTCCCCTCAAAAACAAAATGGTAGTTTCCAGACCTTCTACTACCAAACTTCCTTCTTCTACCCCTCAGCTTCCTCCATCAAAACATTCTACTACTAAACTCAAACTATCACCTTTCTAAACTAGACTACCTCATCCAAATCTTCTACTACCAAACTCAAATCATTACCTTTCCAAACCAGACCACTTTCATACAAACTACTTCCTCCTCCTCCATCTACTTAGACCAAGAGGGACATGCTTGCAGACTTAGAGCAAATAACATAGCTCTTCAAGCTAGGCATCTCCCCTCCTACCCTGAGATGCTCACACCTGAATACCAAGCTTGTCTCAAGGGAATCCCTCCACTCGTGCCCCCATCCACATTACCAGTTGCATTGACACAGGCTCAAGAGATTCTGGCAACAATGGTCGCATTAGAAACAAGTCCTCAAGTATCTTTCAAAAGACCAAAAATGACTAGATCCAACAAACAAGAACCCAAATCCAAAAAATAAATCTCTTTTTGCCATAGAGATGTTATTTGTAACTTTGATATATACTCATTTTTTCTTTTACTTACACCGTAAATTGGAATTTTGATAGGTACTCATTGATATATAATATTTATATTGTAATATGTAATTTTGATATGTACTCATTGATATGTAATAGTAATCTATTATTTTGATATGTACTCAATAGGATGTAATACTTATACTGTAATCTATAATTTTGATATGTAATCA
Organism: Pouteria campechiana; assembly: GCA_036873735.1. Lineage (NCBI taxonomy): Eukaryota > Viridiplantae > Streptophyta > Magnoliopsida > Ericales > Sapotaceae > Pouteria > Pouteria campechiana. The sequence continues at coordinate 12,068 of JAYJMB010001023.1, read as the reverse complement.
TTGATATATAATACTTACATTGTGTACAAAATGATTATGATCTTATGGATGTCGGTTAGCAACTTGTCTCATTTTATTTTTGCAAATGAACTAGTATAGAGGATGGTCTTTCCAAGCTTTTGATTTTGCTGGATGTGGGTTACTCCATTTGCAGCCAAATTTACACTGGTGAAATTGCAAGATGAAGACTGCAAAATCTTACAAAGCTTAGTCATGGCCTTGGGATTATGGGACATGGGTCGGGGGATATGGGACGGGTAGTGGGATATGGACATAGGACTTGGGACATAAAGGGTGGTACTTAGGACATTAAGAGTGAGTCATGGGTCATGGGACATGGACATTGGGAACCATTCATCTATATCTGACTTCATAATCCCGGACATGGAATATGAATCCGAACATGGATGAATGGCTCCCGAGCATGGAAAGGTCCACTGTGGTGCTTGGAACCATTCATCTCATGTTTGGGATTATAAACCTAGACATGGACAAACGATTCTCGGACATGGGTATTAGATCAAGACATGGGATGAACGGTTCCCGGACATGGGTATTAGATTAAGACATGGGATGAACGGTTCCCAGACATGGGTATTAGATCAGGACATGGGATGAACAGTTCCAAGTGCTCAAGTCCCACAGCATATGTCCCACGCTCATATCCCATGGCCATGTCCCACTGTATATGCCCATGCCCCATTCTCCATGTCCCAAGTCCCATGCCCACGTCCCATGTCCCATTTCTATAACAAGCACTCTTATATTATAAAAGCTGTTGCAATAAATCTCCACAATCGATTCATATGTTCATGGCCCATCTAAGTATTTACATAGAGCCTTGCAAATGGACTAGTGTTTATCGCAGCTTCTTGCAAAAGTAAAAAAAATCAACAGATACACCAAAATAACTATCAAAACTACATGGTGTATTTTTACGCACCCTTCACTAACTCAAAGGCGAGTTAGAGTCTTCATGAATGGTCACAACACTTTGAAGCTTGGAAACTTTACCAAAGCGTTTGCAACCTCCATTTGCCACAAGGTATCGCATAGTAGGTCGAAGTTGGGCGTTGTTTTGGTGTAGGTCCCAGGAAGGTCTCAAATCCTCTCTTACCATCCTTCGAGTTCTCTTCCCAGTTGAACCCGATCTTGGTTAAAGACAACATAAGTTCACGCCAAACCTAGTGTCATAACCCTCTACTGTTGTTGCATATCCATTAGTCATATTTTCAACTGGGATACCTCCCACTCTAGACCACTGATTTCTAATTTAGCCCAATCCTCTAGTATTGTGAAGAATGCATCCTAAGATCCGTTATGTGGAGAGCTAGACATCTTTACAGTAGATAGGTTTTTCAACATTGAGGAAGATGAGGTCTGAGATGCTTCAGATGCAGTTCAAGCATTTATAGAAATTCTCTTATGGGATAAATGTCGATTCAAGTGAATATCACCAAACAGTAATAAATATTTATATGTTATTAATCTCCCAATACCCAACCGATGCTCCAATGCAACTTGAAGCATTGTAAACAATGATTGAATATTCATGTGGTTCTAAGTATTTAAACGGTTGTGCATGGACATTACCATAAAGTTAATGAAAAAACAATGAATATATAGAATGCGCAAATATTCTAGCAAGATGAATTATAATATATTAATATATCAGTTTATTCAGAACATATATTACATATCAGAATTAAAACCAAGAGTATGATGGATAGAACTATTATCTAACCATAGATACATCGTCTCCAACTTTTGGAAGAGTTGACTTATTTTATGTTGATTGGAACCAAAAAAGTGGTAGGGTGCAGAATGTTGGATAGCTCCGTCATTCTTATAACATTTTCAATCTTGGCCTGCAACTGTTAACATTTATGGTTTACCTCGGAAAAGTGCTCTCTCCAAGAAAGAAGACATGAGAATCATGTCTTACTCGATGAGTTGGAATTCTCGCAGAGAAGTTTGTAGCATTTGTATCTCTCTATATAGTTCTTCAATCTTGCATAAGGCCCTCTCCTCAAGAGTGTTATTCCGTGACCTCCATTAAGCATTTAGCTTTCCATTATCGATTAATAGCAATGGTTGGAATGAAAGAAGGCTGAGAAGTTTTGGACTTGGAGAAGAAGGGTTGGGAATACTAAGGGATGCTAATCTATTCCCGGATTAATGCATAAATTAAGTCTAGCCTTAGAAATCGAAATGCACTCTTCTCCACCTTAACAAGGATGCATGCATCTCTCGTAAATAAAGAATATCTAGCCTTCCAACAAGCCTCCATAAAGTTGCATTGAATAAGACTCCTTACTAACATTGCATATGTGATATGGAGTACCTTGTTAAGTTAGATTATGTCGTATTCGGTTACTAAGTATCACGTTAAACATGAGAAATTAACCTATTATGGTTATATTTGCCTATATATTTTCAGTTATTTGAGTCAATTTTTAATTTTTTAATTTTTGCACTTTACAATATGAACAATTCATAAGCAGGAGTATGTGGACAATTGTGACTCTTAAGTGAGACATGGGCACGGGAATTTCGGACATGAGTATGGGACTTGGGACTTAGGACATGGACATGGGATTCGGGGGATGAGCGTGGGACTTGGGACATGGGCATGTGATCTCGGACATGACCATGGGACTTGGGACATGGGCATGGGACTTGAAACATAGACATGGGACTTTGGCTAATTCTCCGAATCAAACCTCTATGTCCGGGATGGAAACCTTTTAAAAAATACGACGACAAGCTATGGCTTTCCAATCACTCTAAATCATAACAATACAACAAAGGCCTTCCATAGTCTAATCACAGTAGATGTGTACAAATAACTGTCTAAAATCGTATTTCAAGGAAAAATATTATAAATAGTTCAAGTTGAAAACCATTGTCTCAAAAGATGACATCAAAGAAAAGTACTTTAATGTTTACATAAGCCACGCTAGGACAAATATAAGCACTATAAGACAAAAAATTCACAATCTTCTCTTGCATGCCTTGACCTCTGTCTCTAATGCCTTGTAATTGGCCTCATATCGCGATAACTTCTCTTTGGTGTGCTGCATTTCTTAAACTTTTGATTTTAGCTGTCGATTCTCTTCATGCATAGTATACAACTATGCATTTGATCTCTTCTAAGCTGATGCTCTCTATCAGACAGGAGGATCCACCCATGAAAAAAGGAACATTTGCTGGGACCATCCTGTAATGAGAAGGTTAAACTATTGTCAATTACATCAACATGTTTATATAAGACACTTAAGAGAAGTATAAAGATACTCACGAAATAACCCAAATAATTGAGAAATCGCCTCTTTGGGTTCTTATCTATATAAGAAGTCAAGATACTTGCTTCAAAATTGCATTTACAAGAAACTCCTGCAAAATATGACAAACTCATACCTTTGGATGAAGAAGTCATATAAAGTATTCTATGACAGCCAATGAGGATTCCGTTAGTATGTCATCAACATAATAGCCCAAACATATATACGAAACTTTAATATAATAAAAGATAAGCATAAAGTAACTTTCTAGTGAAGATTACCATGGGATAAATCGGGCATAGGATTGAAAGTTCTCATCGATGGACAATTTCTCCTATCATGCCCAATAACAATTTTCTTGCAATCGTGGCACAACCTACTAGCCCTAGTTATCCCAGCCACATCAATTGTTGACTTGAATCTCTTACTAGTGTGACCTTTTATTTTCATAATATGTGGATCCGGCATTGTATTTGGTTGGGACTTGTGGCTATGTACCCCATCAATCGGGGCATTAGTTGGTAGGGTTGTCATTTCATCATTTGAGGGCAACATTAAATTAAGTTGATGTATAACCCCCAAACCTTCATTATTGAAGTTGGCACCACACCCTTCAGTATCATCACGTGCATCTGAGACATGTTCTCTCCTATATTCTTCTATTGATTTTTGAATCCTTTTCAAGCCTTCAAAAATAATTTCATAAAGAGCCAAATCGCTGGTCCCATTACGAACAATTTTACCGCATTCTTGCATCAAGTTGTGGTATTGTATAATCTTTAATTTTTCAACACTTAATGTTGTAGCACATTGTTGTTGTATGATTTTTTTTCTTACGTCTTTGGGTCTACCTCCTCAATATTAGTCTTTCAAGCATATTGAAGATCCCTAATACATAAAATATTATAAGAATATGTGTACATACTATCCCTAAAAACTCCCACTTTTTGCATGAACATGTAGTCACTCTTCTTTCATTGTCCCATTTAACTATTCTAACCCTTTCAGGATCACTACTTGAATATTTATGAACAACATATTGATCTATATGGCCGTCTGACACTATAATCTGTGCAAAATAATATTGCTCAACCTCTTTCTAGAGTTCAAAAAAAAATCTCCTTTGTATATACTTTTGTCATGTCACATTCAATAGTATGCTGTGTTTTCATAACTGGCATGTCATATGTTGTTTTACAATTAGCATCTATTTCTGCCCAATGCCACCCTTTAAAAGCCTGTTCATATGCACAAGCAAATTCCAACAATTTTGTGCTGCGATGCATATATTTATCAAATAACAAATTCATGCTCTCAGATCTCCTTATAGTTATCATGCTAGCTAGAGAATGACATCTAACATAAGTAGGCACCCATGCATTTCTGATATTATATAGTTGCTACAGCCATGAGTGATCATGCAAGCCATAAGTACCAATCATATTAGCCCATGCCTTTTCAAATTCATCTGATATCTCACTTTTATATATACAATTGGACCAAGTCTTGTGAAAAGTTAGATTGTTATGGATCACAATACCCATCTTTTCATTAAATTTTTTTATTCAAGTGTCATATGCAATAAACATTGTGAGTTTGAGAGAATACATCTCTTACAACTGCTGAGAAAGCAGCATCTTGATCATTCACTATTACTTTAGGAGCTACACCTCTCATCATATGAATTCATGCTTTGAATAACTATTTAAAATCAACTGTGGTCTTACCAAAAGGCAGTCCCGCCTTAAGTAATATTGATTGTTTATGATGGTTAACGCTAACAAATGGTCCAAATGGCATATTATATTCATTTATCTTATACATAGTGTCACAACACACAACATCACCAAATGCTCCATAATCAATTTTGGTTGCACCATCAACCCAAAAAAATGATATCAGATGTTCTACCCCATCCGCTTGTAGATCGAAACTCAATTGAGGATCGACTTTTAATTGACTCTAAAAATATTGTAACAAGGCATCTATGCACCCCCCCTGCTCAAATTGGATTGACGTCGCCTTCTATAAGTATTTATAAGATCTAACTATGAAAACTCCAAATTCTCCAACCCACCTGCCTCATAAGCCATAAAGTATAATGCCTTTACTATAACAACCCCAACTTGATTTAATCCTTCCGCAATCTCTACTTGACAATCTAGCACATTCCTATGTGATCTTAAACAATGAGATTTATTATGTGATTCTAGATAATGATTATGTTCAGGTATAAATCTTATAACAACCCATTTATCATAACCCTCACGTTTAGAAACCCCAAGCAATGCCATGTAATTATATCTGGTGAGACATCTCCCTTTATACTTTCTCTTACTCTTCTCTGTGGGTTCTACGTTTGAAGCTTCATGTGGACAATTTGAGTCAGCCAATGGGCAATCTACTTCAGAGGGTTTGGCCTTCCTTAATCCTTCTTTAGAGCATTTAAAAACCCCACCATATACATCTCCATTAACCAACTTTCTTGCATAGCTCTTTCTAAGACTAAACCCACATAGTTTTGCATAACCATTATAAAACTGATAAGCATCTTCTTCACTTCGAATTGCTGACCAATCTTTGGGGTTATATCAATAAAAGATCTAGGACAAAATTCATGTATTCCTATCGATGAATTGTGTACAACACTGCCACATGCATCCATATTATTGACTTCTATACTACCTATTTCGATACCCCATCCATTTGGATCAAGGAAAACTACCCCATCCCTATCATTTACGTTCACAATATCTACATGTAAATCCATAGACCTAAAATGACCTGTGTCAAAATAGATAATAACACCGCTCTTAAGTAAATGTGCTAATCACTACAAAATATGATACACACTGTAAAACTTCATATGAACAGCCATTTAGTTTGTAAAGTTGGATTTATTTTACTAATCACAAATTCATTTGCAATTGAAAACTACAATAATAAAATCAACGAATAGGAATTAATAAAAGAAGAATTATTTAATTTAAAAAAATTAAATCCAGTAAATATCTAATCAAATAGCTATTGTGAGGTTCAAATATTTTCAATCAATAGAAGCTTGAATAGCTATCTCACTTGAATTAATAACAAAAAACACATGGGGTTGTCGTGAATCTAATGCAACTTTTAGAAAAAAACAATGATAATGACGAAAATGAATGAGTGGAACGAATATGACTTATTTCAAAAGCTTCTCGTTTGCTAGAGTAGCAGGTTTGACAGCTCCTTTGTGATTGTGGATGGGACTTGGAGGAATTGGTCGATTTTCAAAGTCTACTCCAGGTCAGGGGATTTGGGGGTAGCAGATTTGCGGAAGCAGACGTGAAAGTTGATATGGGAGATACGGGAGCTAGCGTAGATCGGAGGAGAGAGATTGATTTTTGGTTGGGGAAGAGTGAAAGTAGAGCAAACAGGGTGGGAGAGGGCGAGAAGATGGCACGTCGGTATGAGTGAGGGAGACTTGAAGTAGTCCTTGTCGCACACCCTTTGTACTGCATTTTCTGTGTCTAGGAGATCCAGTCAAAAAGCCGAAGAGATTTGCCTAATTACGTAAGGGTTTTACTGTGTTTGGGACATAGAATTCATAATGGGATATGGAATTTGGGTTTTCGGACATGGGGCATAATTTGGGACATAGATTATGACATATTTTAGTATATTTCAGACATGGACATGGACTTGGTATATGGAATCTTGGTTTTCGGACGTAGGGCATAATTTGGGACATGGATTAAAACAACGAGCAGTAAGATATTCCACCATTGAATTTTAAATTTTTAATCTAAATCTAAAGTTAAAATTTATTATAATGTTTAAATTAATAAAATTTACACTAAAAAACTTTTAATAAAATATCTGAAATTTACACTAAAAATAAATTAATAAAATTTAGACTAAAAAAATTTAATATAAAGTTTATTAATTTGATTGCTGGTGTTCAATTATTTATGCCTTAAAAAATATTAAAAATTTCAATAAAAATAAAATTTTTTATTATAAAATTTATTAATTAAGTACCCATCTTTTAATATAAAATTTAAGGGTGGGAAGACATTTTCAGAGGTGTGAGTGAGGGAGACAGCAGGTAGTCATGTCGCAGCCCCCTCCGTACTGTGTGTTTTGGATTTCTAGGAGATGGACTCTAAAAGCCGACTCTCCCTCTCTGTCGCACTTGTAGCGCCCACAAAGGGTTGAGATTTCACCCGCTGCATCAGGTGATGAAAACCATAGCTACACTAAATATTCAGTGTAGGGAGCTACATTGGATCATTTTTCATATATATAAAGCAATCTAATTATATTTAAAAACATATATTCAATATGATTGGATTTAGCTATAATATAATATAGGACTACGATATAATATAAGGGTTGGATCCAATAGAATTGGTTGTATTTTAGTTAAAATAGAATGTTAATCCAGACTGCTGAAAATGAAATATGCGGTGGATTCTCGTTCAACCAGTGGCAGAGGGATCCTGTTGCCTAACCCCACAAACCCTACCTTCCAATATTTTCTCCATCGCCCTTTTCTGGCACATCTTCTCCATCTTCTGCCCCTGCTATCCCCCTGCTAGCCTTTTTTTGTCTCCCTTTACCCATGTCTTCTCCATCTTCTCCCCTACTAGTCTTTTCTCCATCTCCCTTTCCCAACATCTTCTTCATCTTCTCTCCCTGCTAGCCTTTTCTCTATCTTCCTTTCCTGGTGTCTTCTCCATCTTCTCCCCAAATCCCAACATCCTTTTGACTCTCCAACAAACCAATTCCATTGCATCCTAAGTGGCGATAACATAAGGACAGAAAAAACCCTTGCTTATTGTGCTTTCTCCATCTAGCAAACACTAACACCCATTAGGGCTTTGAACCCATCATTGTCAAAAATCTCTGGCATCAAGGCGACATTGATAAGACAAAGGAAAGCCATCTGGTGGTGATGGACAGCTAGTGGCAACCTATTAACTCCATTCAAACAGAGTGTGGTACCCTGGTTTCTTCCCAAATCCGTCCTTACTAGCAAGGGTAAGAGCATTATATTGCCTGAGATTGTCCATGTGTGTTGTTGAGAATGTTTCTGTAACATGTCAAGAGGTGTTGCAAAGGAGTTTAATTCCCTGATGCAGAGTGGATTACAAATGTTGTCCAGACATCCCAAAAGTCCTATGCTACCATAATCTATGTGGGATTGGATTTGTCTATCGAGGCTGAGGAACGAGACCGCAAAAATCTACTTCTCCCTAGTTATCAGACTTAGCTCATCAACAAAATTGCATATGCTACTGAGCACCCAATCATCCTTGTTGTCTTCTCAGGTGGTCCGGTGGACATTTCCTTCACCAAGGATAACCCCAAGATCAATGCTTTTCTTTGGACCGGATACCCTGGTGAGGAAGGAGGCAATGCTCTGGCTGATATCATCTGTCGGAAATACAATCCTGGTTCGTAGGTGTTTTTTTTTGACTTAATCATTTTGCCAATGTTTTAATATTAAAATATTTCACTTAAAGATATGTGTGTTTCTGTGTCTATTTTAGGTTGGAGATTGCCTGTTACATGGAATTACAATGACTATACACAAGTTATTCTAATTACCTCGATTATGTTGAGGCCTAATAATGTGCTGTAATATCCTGGAAGAACTTGCAAGTTCTATGATGGACTAGTTGTCTACCCATTTGGATACAGTCTAAGCTATACATAGTTTGACCATGCACTCACATCCAAGACTGGTGCAACATTGCCATCTATTGAGGTATTCCAAGGACAAGTTCCCCCCCTTGCCTTGCAGCTCTTGTTAAAGACACACCCTACTCTAAGACTATTGATTTTGAGGTTGGAGTGAGGAATGTCTGAAACATCAACGGTTTGAATGTTGTCATAGCATATTCAATTGCTCCCAGTGGCATCGACATTGGAGGATCTCCAAGAAAGTAACTGGTTGGGTTTGGGAGGGTGTTTGTCGAAGCTAGCTCTTTTGGGATTGCCAAGTTTTCAATCAATGCATGCACGACATTGAGCTTGATAATCGACACCGCCTACACTGTTGTGCCATCTGGGGAATCCATAGTTGTTATTGATGGTGGAAATGGTGACAAGTTCTCCTTTCCTATCAAAGTCGAATTGGTTTACTGATAATGATATTGCAGTGATTTTTCCTTTTTACCACTATGTAGGAGATATTCAACACATTATTGAATATGAGTTTTTGACTCCAATAAGAAAATAGAATGTGATGATATATTTCCGACATTGGTATATAGAAATTTTTATTGATTTATGTTGATGATCATGAATGACATTTGTTGAAAGGCTTTTAATAATTAATTTTGTCACTTTCAAGCATTATTATCTATTGAGTAGCACAAAGCTCCCCATTCTAGTATTCATTGTTGGTACTTGACTATTTACCAAAAAAATTACTACTGTAAACCATAAAACTAACCCCCATTACCGAGAATAGTGCCAGAGAATATGTGGAATTAAACCCCAATTCCTATTTGGGCCTGTTTGGACGACTGACAAAAATTTTCTGTTTACATTAAGAAATAATTTCTCAATTGCTAGGCCTGTTTAGGTATTTTTTTAATTTATTTACTTTATAGCTAATACCTTCTTCCCCATTCCATCCATCGTCTGGCTATAGAAAGACAGATTCTATACCAGTCACAAAAATTTTTTTTTAAAAAATTTGGACTTGCCTTTGTGGCTTCTTTGCTTGCTATCATAAGTTTGAACGGACAGATCCAAACTCAAACCCACTGACTTGGCATTCCTTCCCTGGCTTTTAACAATTTTATAGCTACTATTCATCAAAACCGGAACAATTGTGTTTGATATTCAACCATATAAATTAAGCCAATTGCAACTAGAGATTGATCCCTTTAATGCTAATGTCTAGCGGTAAATCATATGAAGCTAGCGAAGCTCAAATCCATTGGTAAAGCTACGAGCCCGTGTTTGGTCGAGGACAGCCATCCTGAAGCTTCTCCTAGTTCATCCTTAAAAACTTCTGCAACTGATCGGAGGAATGTTGTAGACAATAGCTCCTAATTATTTTTCATTGATTTCAATTGGACTCTTCCGAATCTAATGGGACAAAGTTTTGTATAGATGCCCCTCCTAAATAACTATTCCTAATTGGCCAAAGTCATTAGTGTTTTACCAATGCCAAAGAACATATGGAGACCCTGCTTGAATCATGTTGATTTTGGAATGTCCAAAATTGTCCGAAAAATGCAAAGTTTGCAGGGGGGATTTTCTCTCTTGGAATATTGGTGGGCCACAATAATATAATGGGCCTAAAAATTAGCCTTACTTAGATCTTGTTAGATACTGTTAGATGTCATTAAATGTCATTAACTGGGTAACTGAGTTTTTCTATTGGTGGACTTGACTGCAAGTCTCAAACAGGTCCAAAAATTATCCAGAATTAGACCTTGTTAGATGCTATTGAACGACATTAGACCCTATTAGATGCCATTAGATGTTATTAACCCACATTGGATGTTACTGTTAGACGTCATTAGACCCCATTAACTTCCATTAACCCTCATTATATTTTATTAGATCATATTAACCAACGTTAAACGACATGAAAGCCCATTAAACACCATTAGAAATTATTAAAATGATAAAAATGAAAGTTTTGTCAACTAATATTTGTAAATATTATGTATAATTATTCAGAAATGGATATTGTGATAAAATATTTTATTAAATGTAGATTTTAGTAATTAGAATTGCCTTATATATTTTATATTTATTTGGACCTAGTTTAAAAGGAGCCTAAAGCCCATTAAACTCTATTAAATGTCATTAAATACTATTAAAGTCCATTAGTTTTTGTTAAAGCCCATTAGATGGGCCTGTTAAAGCTTGTTAAAATACAACAAAAAGACTATTAGATGTTATTAACTGACATTAGAAGTCATTAAACCTTATTAACTCTTTTTAGATTACATTATATCATATTAACCAACGTTAAACGGCATTAAAGCCCATTAAACACCATTAGAAATTATTAAAAAGATAAAAATGGAAGTTTTTATGAAGTAATATTAATAGATATTATGTATAATTATTTATAAATGGATATTATGATAAAATATTTTATTAAATATAAATTTTAGTGATTAGAATTGCCTTAAATATATTTTATATTTATTTGGTCCTAGTTTAAAAAGACCTAGAGCCCATTACTATATTAAACGTCATTAAACTTTTTAAAGGCCATTGGTTTCTATTAAACCCCGTTAAATGGGCTTGTTAGAGCTTATTAAAGTCCAACAAAAGCCTATTAGATATTATTAACTGACATTAAATGTCATTAAACCTCATTAAATGTCACTAAATTAGATTAAATGTGTCTATAATAATAGTTAAAAAATTATAAAAAATACATGAAATTAATCTTTTTAAAATTAATAATTACAAAATATTTAAGGATGGTTAACTATAATAATTTATGTCATTAAAATCAAAAAATTCTCTTTTCAAATGCATATCTTATGATAACAACTAAAAAAATTTTATTTTATGATAAACAAATATTTTAAAGGATAGCATTTTTGTCAAATATATGTAAAATTTAATGATCTATAACTTAGATGGAAGTGATCATAAATTTAAGTACTTCAAATGTGATATCTAATACAAATTAGATATATATTCTCACATGACTAAAATACTACACTCAACTTGAAATAACAAGAGTGCCCCTCATTCTATTTTTCTTACAATAGAATGCATTCTATGATCTTTCCCTTTAATATAATCCAAGTGTAA
>JAYJMB010001022.1:29780-61615 GCA_036873735.1 Pouteria campechiana | reverse complement strand
CCCTTACTCACACTACTACAGAAAATTAGATTGGAGCAAGGTTCTAAATTTGGGTGCCCACGACAGCACCACCAACTCCTAGGCGTGATCATGAGGCGACGACTCCTAGGCGAGATCATGAGGTTGATCCAAGGTGTGATCATTTCACTGATCCAAGACGGGTTCGTGAGACAGTTCTAGGTGCGGGATCGTGGATGCAAGTCGCATCATGGATGCGAATCACATGGAGCATGCGGGATGCATTGGTAGTACACGTTGCAAATCAAGAGGGATCGAAGCATTGATGCATTGAGGTCCATGCTGGATGGACCTAGCAAGGATGGTACCAACATCATCCCGTCTCACGATCCCTCCATATCTTCTTTACTTGACTTATTTTTCTTTTATTCCTTGTTTTCTTTCTCTATCATAGCATACTCAATTTTTCACACCCCCAAACTTATCTTCTTTTGCTTCATTCATACTTATCAATAATCAAAAGCATGAAATATGTCTCTTAATTGGTAAAATATGGTTTTTCAGGCTAAATAAGATTAGATAATGAGGTTAAAGAAAGAAAATTCGAATGGTGCTTTTCATATGCTTTGCACATGCCATTATTTTATTAAGCTCAATGGGTTCACTAGTGCCATGAATGTAATAGGTTATCTTGAAAGTCTGAAACTGATCAAAGAATGCCTAGATCACTTCCAAGTAAATATGTTATCAAGGATTTCGCCTTGAGGGATACTCAAATAAGTTCTAACATTCTTGTGTCAATCAAAATGTCACTGAATTTACAAAATCATCAACTGATCAACATACACTTCACATGACCATGACATAATGTGCTCACAATAATTTCATCAATCATGAAAAGGAAAGACTTAACACAAGAATTATTCAACCATAAGGTGGTGCCTATCCTTCCTTCTAAATCATGTGTAATGGCAATCAAAAACTAAGCGTCTATTACTAATCAACAAGAGAAAATCCAATTCACTTTCAATATTTTTAGCACTATTTGCTCTTGGATTTTCTTTAGCTAAGTCATCAAAAGTGAAGCTCATCAAAATTATACCTAAATTAAAAAAAAAAATCTCAAAACTGAATGCACTTGAATGCAATGCTTCTCAAAACTAAATGCACTTGAATGCAATGCAAAACACCCCCTAACTTAAACTTCACATTGTCCTCAATGTGACAGAATGAAAGAAGTTTAAGATCGAGGGCGTCCCTAAATGAAATGCATTCACATCTTCTTCTTCTTCTAGAGCTTGCTTGGCATCATTTTAACACTTGGAAAAGCATCTACAATCCTTTAAAATCAGAATTTCTCCTTCTACAATGCATAACAACTAGAAATTAAAAACAATGTATCCTAACAATAAATAAAATAAGCAAACCACTAAGCCAAAAGATACGAAAGGAAAGAAAATTCAAAAAAAGCTTAGGTTACCTCACAAGAAGCACTTGATTTAAAGTTTTAGCCTGACTATGGCATTCCATGTTTGAATTGAAATTTAGCATTTCTATGTTCAGGCTCTTTCATCACAGGAAGAAGCTTGTAGAATTATGGTGCTCCCAAAATATCATTGAATAAAGCTTCATCTTTTGAATTATCTCCTTCAATTGAGTTTATGGGTTCTCTTAAAAACTCCTTCACTCCATCTACTCCATATATTTTGAAATAGTTCTTCTCATTGGACCACTCCATTCCCTTGACGACATCAATCTTCATAGGAGGAACTTGGAATGGCATGAGCGTATCCTCCTCCATACCTATACAAGAAGAGGAAATCATCATTAGAAAGCATATCTTATTGCCAACAAATGCATATATTAAGGAGTGAGGCAATTGCTACAATTCATATTTTCCTTCGGTCTCCTCCTTTGCTGAGCCTTCATTAAGATTTTCAATCATCTCACCAACTTTTTCTTGTGGGAGAACATCTATAGCTACGATTTACTCATTGCCATTATGAGGTTTTTTAACAACTTTGTTCTGCCTCAAATGCCCAGGAAAAGGGATAGGTGGATCATAAGGTGGTGGTGGCTTGTAATTGACTGGAGGGTTAAGAATTGGGAACACAACACGGGAACACAACTCTCCTTGAATTCACTTCCTCCACATCATCTGCAAAAATATTGAAATTATTAATTACATCACCAATTTTATCATTTATTACCTCACCACCACTTAACATTGTAATCGCATTAGCTTGCTTAGGCTAACTTGATGGCCTTCTAGGCATGTGACTCTACATAGCCTCTAAAACTTGACCCTACTGTCTCCGTCATCTTCATGGATGCCTCCATGTTCTGGAATCTTGATTCAATTTTTTGGACAAAACTCTGCACCATTTCCTCAAAATAGGCTTCTTTGGTTGAAAATAAGTTCCAACTTGAATTTGATTATGATTGTTGTTCCATGAAAATTTGAGATGACTTCTCTAACCAGGATATGGATCATCACAAGGTTGCTAGTTGTAGAAGTTCATCGTATTAGGTTGTCCCAAAAAATTAGAAAAACCTTGCTTAGAAGGACAAACATTGTATGAGTGACCAAAAATACCACAAATAGAACACATCTCAGTAGGGAATGGGTTGTTTCTGGTTCATCAACATAGAGCACATCATCTACATCTACTTGGCAAGCTCCAACATCTACATAAAAAGTTGAGTGTTAGAATTCAATTCATACATTCCTCTGAACTTACCTCTAACACTCATCTGTTGTGAGTTTGCGCTAAGTATATCATATATATATTTTTCATGTATTCTCCCATCTATTCGTCTTCCTTGAAATCATAACTCAACAAAAAGAAAGAAAATCAAACAACTAAAAATCCTAAACACTTATACAATCCTAAAATAGAAAATTTATAAATAAATTAATTAAATCAATTTGGAACCATTCCCCAGCAACAACACTAAAAACTTGATAATTCAAATTATAACATCTCACAAGTGTATGAGTGTATAGCAGTACAGTGTGCGTGAGCAAAGGTCGATCTCACAAAGAATGGTTAACTGATTTAATTAAATTGAGTTACTAAATAAAACTAACTTTGAAAAGATGGATTATTTGTTTGAACTAATGTGAATAATAAACTAAGAAGATAATAAAAAATCTATGGCTATTAGGTAATTTAGGATAGATTGCAAGTTGCAAAGGCCTAGGGTTTAGATTTCACCACTTAATGACTCTCCTTGCTATCTAGATATTGGATTCAATGCTTGCTTGGGTTTGTTCTTTCTATGATATGATTATTACTATTTGGTGTGTGGGTTTAAATCAAGCACTTTCATTTGTTCCAATTACCTATGATGTGTAGCATAATTGAGGTGAAAACTCATTATAATCAAGAACTATAAACCAAGTAGAATTGAGTAGTTATGCGTTAGGTGTGCGCCTTAACCTTCTATTCTTCTCTGAAATTTCTTGGTGGGTCCCACTAATCATCAACACTTCTCCTTTTTTTGTTGGTTGCCATCCCTTGATCCCATAAGAAAATTAATGTCAAGGCCCACCAATCACTTCTATTAATGTTTGCTAGCAATCTCTTGAAGTAAAACTACCCAAAATGGAAGATTGGAATGATGGAAAGGGAGTGCTCACAATGGAGAGCATGAACAGATAAGTGTAGACATTGGGTGATGGGAAGGCAGTGCAAAACGTTGATTTTTATAATACTTTTATTAGGTAGTCGACACTCTACTCAATTCTATGCACATGCATTCACTTGAAATTTTAAAACCCCATTTAATCCTCATCTTTAACACATGTGAGCTACCATTTGGTAAATCATGTGTCCAAATGAATTTTCCATCATTAAATATATTATTTGCATAAATTTTATTATTTTTTTCTCCATTAAATTTGATTTAATTGAAATTTTTCCAAAAATCACCAGCAACTTGGTATTCTAGCTTTCCACACGTAGTTTTTTATTTTTCTTCACCTGTTAATCATTGATTAACATGTATCATCATAATACTCATATTAATATGGATATTCCATCAATTTTTATAATTTTTTTCATAAAGTAAATCTATCTTTTTCAATAAGTACACCCTCAGTGTTCTGTTGATTTACTTTCATTTTCTTTTTCACTTAAATCATTTATTTAACACACTTTGATGTATTCCCAACCTTATCTTCATATAGTACACCTAATTTAATAAATTTTCTATAATAAATCCCTTAAAATTTTAATTATACAGCATGCTGAACCGGCAAAAATTATCAAAATTTTACAATAGGAAAATTCAATTTTTGAAATTTTCAAGGCCTTACATTCCACCCTCATTATAAAAAGTTTCATCCTCAAAACTTAGATGAATAGATGAGGATATTAAGTCTAACCCCTTTCCTAAGCTTGATTTTAATGATGAATGAGATTAAATAACTTAGTTTTGAAAATGAACAAATAAATGAGTGAAGAATTAAGGTACTAACTAATTACTTTCTAAATATTGTAGTATTAATGTCAAAACAAATTAAGGAAAGTAATAAAGAAATGCTGAAATAATGTGACATTCAAAAGTCACTAAAAAGCAATTTAGAACTCACTTTGAGGCTTGGCATGAAAAAGGTAGAAGTTAAAAAGAAATCAGAAATCAATCAGAAGTTACTCAAAAGTAACCAGACATAACTCAAAACCAGGCTAGAAGATTACCAAAACTACCTTAGAATCAATAAGTAACAATATCGAATAATAGAAGTAAGCCAAAAGAAGCATAGAAGAAAAGTTAACTGTTCAGAATTAAGCCAGAAGAAAAGCAATGCTATACAGAAGCAATTCAAAAAGACTAATTTATCACATAAAAGCCATAGAATAGTATCACACTACACAGAAGTAATGCAGAAATGTCATAATGTTGCTCAGAAGCAACACAGAAGTTCTATCATGCCACACAGAAGCAATCTAGAAGACAACTCAATTGATTAGAACAATGTCAGAAGATTCTTAGAGCAATAGAAGTAATGCAGAAGCAAAATAGCATTACACAGAAGTAATGCAGAACATGTCATGGTGCACAGAAGCAGTGTAGAAACCATGACTTATTATGTAGAATCAAGATAAAAGCACTCTTAGAAATATGTTCAAGTTGAAGACATATAAAAGCAAAGCCCAAGCTTCATAGACAAATTAGAGGCTACTCAGAAACAACTAAGAAGAAATTTAGCTTGCACAAAAGCAACACAGAATGCTGACATTGCACAGACGCATTCTCAAAAGGCATTTTCCAAAAGGCATGAGTCAAAGAAAAATATCAAAATCAAAGCCTATGTTACATAAGTGAATGATAAGTTGCTCACAAATTCTTCAAAGGCTCAGAATATATCCGTTGAAGATTAAGATAATAGATAGAAATTTTGAAGAGGATACTGCCAAAAATCCACTTACTACAGAAGTTCCGCATAACCACTTTAGAAACTTTGTTAAGGCATAAATCAAAGCATAGAAGTTCTGAGCACTCTACTCAGAATTTCTGAACACTGACAATGTACAAAAGTCGTCACTAAACTTGTCTAACTAATTTGAAAATGGTACCAAAGATTACAATGGCTAAAATTTTCAAATTCTATATATATAGAGGATTAAAGCAACACTTAATCCCAAATGAGAGATTATATAGAAAATCATTTTGATTAAGAAGAGAGTATTCACAACCTTTCACCATTCAACTCTAGATCCTACATCACTGCCAAAGAATTTAGAACTTTTTCAACATCATATCTACATCAGCTTCAAAAGGAGTTTAAATCTGATTTCATTGCTTACTTTGTTATTTCAATTAAGTTTTAGCTTTCATACACGTTAGCCTAAATAAGAAGTATTATAATTGTACATTCATTTTGATAAACAAAGAGTTAGTTGGTAAGCTCTGTGAAACCAACTGATTGTAAAAGTTTTTTGCTAACTTTGAAAAACCAATAAGTTAGTTGGTAAGCTTGAAAACCAACGTGTAAGAGTTTCTGGTGAACTTGGAAAACCAGTAAGTTGTTGATAAGCTTATCAAACCAACAAGTGTTATAGTGGAACCTGGGTTCAGTAAAGAAGACTAACTTAGAGAAGTGGAGTAGGAACCCAAGAAGGGTTGAACCACTATAAAAATACTGTGTATGTACTATATGTTATTATCTCTTTCATTTTAAGCACATATATTCACTTATTAGCCAAATTTTTTTGAATTTGTGAAGATCCTCTTTTCAAATGCTAGTATATTAACTTGTGAAGAGATTCAAATGGCCATTATGTTATACAACATGTCTGCTGAAGGGTAATCCACTTCTAGACTCCCACTTTTTGGTGGAACAAATTATGGGTATTGGAAGATGAGAATGCAAAACTTTTTGACTACCACAGATTACCAGTTGTGGCTTATAGTTAAGAATGGAAAGAATGTTATAAATACAGAATATAAATATCCACCTAAAGATATTCAAACAGTAGAACATGATGCTAAAGCAAAGAATTATCTCTACTATGCACTATCTTTATTTGAATTTAAAAAGATTTCTACATGTGACTTAGCCAAGGAAATCTGGGATAAACTCCAGGTAGCATGTGAAGATACAAATCAGGTAAAAGAAAGTAACATAAATATTCTAGTGCAAGAATATGAAGCCTTCTCCATGAAAGAATCAGAAACCATCTTTAAAATATTTTGAAGGTTTCAGAAAATCACCAATGGACTGAAAAGCTTCAGAGAGAAATATGAAGAAACCAAGTTAGTTAACAAAATATTAAGATCTCTACCTAGATTCTAGATGCCTAAAGTAACTGCTATATAAGAAGCAAATGATCTAAGTAAAATGAAAGTATAACAACTCATGGGATCACTTATGACCCATGAAGTATTAATGAAACCAAAATTTCTAGATGAATTCAAAGGCAAGAAGATTACTCTACAAGCTGAATCAAAAAATGAAGAATCTTCAGAAGAAGCCTTAGCAAGTGAAGATGATGAAATGGCAATGATAACCAAAAGATTTAGAAATATGAGTAGAAAGAAGAAATTTGGAAATAACTTGAAAAGCAACAACAAGAGCAAGCAAGGAAAAGAAGAAGGAGATTCTTATATATTACAATTGTAATAAATCTGAACACATGAGATTTAACTATCCAGAATTAGACAAAAGGCAAAGAGACAAAAAGAAAAGGTATAATTCTTATTTTAATAAAAGGAATACTTCTAACAACAGGAAATTTGAAAAGAAGAAGAAAGCGATGGCTGCATGGAAAATGCTAGAAAATGTGATGCAAGAAAGTTTGAGTGAAATAAAAGAAGAAAATGAAGCATTATTTAGTTCACTCAAATCCAAAGAAAAAAATTATGAGGAGCATCATACAGGAATAAGCTTCATGGCTATTCATGAAGATGAGGTAAATTCAAAAACTAAAACTTATGATTTAGAGGAATTGCTAGATGAATTATATTCAGACATTAAAACTATAAAAGCTAAACACAAAGAAACAAAAAGACAATTAGGAAAGTCAATCCATGAATGCTCTAAGCTAAAACAAGAAAATACTCAACTCAAAACTAAATTAACATGAAACTTGAGCAAACAAAAGCAAAAAATCTTACTCATAGAAAAACATTAACTTCCAAATTATTTAAACTAAAGATAAAGAAGAAAAGTAGAGAAAACCATAGAAAGAAAAATAGCAATCTTGGAAAAACATTAGACCCAAACTAAACCAGATCTAGGTACCAAAAACTGGTGGTAACATAATAAATATATCAATATCAATAGGTAATTATTTAGTAGTATCTAAAAAGCAATGAGTACCAAAATATTCTGCTACTAACCTACCTAGACCCATTCCTAAATGGGTACCAAAAATTATAGCTTTATTTTATTATTATAGGTGTGCTTAAGAGCCACAAGAAGTAGCAAATGGTATATTGATAGTGGTTACTCAAGAGACATGACAGGAGAGAAGGAGTTGTTCACAACATTAAAAGCTAAAAATGGAGGAACAGTTACCTTTGGAGATAATGGAATAGGTTGAGTGGTTGGGATTGGTAAGATTAGCCAACCTCCCTCTATTACTATTTCAAATGTTTTATTAGTAGAAGGATTAAAACATAATCTATAGAGAGTTAGTCAGTTTTGTGATAATGGATATAAGGTTGTGTTTGAATCTCATATATGTTCTATCATAGATAGTTTAAATTTCATTGTAGTACTTGGCAAAAGATGTGGAAATGTGTCTTTAGTAGATTTAAGTTGTATCCAAGTTAAATATCTTGTCATAAATAATGAAGAATCGTTATTGTGACATAGAAGATTGGGACATGCTGACAAATTCATGATTGAAAACCTATACAATAAAGATCTTGTGATTAGCTTACCCAAATTGAAATTTGAACAAAATGAATTATGTAATACTTACTTGAAAGGAAAGCAAGTTAGAAAATCATTCAAATCAAAGAAAGAAGTGCACACAACTAAACTACTTCAATTGATAAACATGGATCTTGTTAGACTAACAATAACTAGAAGTCTTAGAGGGAGACATTATGCATATGTCATTATGGATGACTATTTTAGATTTACATGGATAATGTTTCTTGCTTCTAAAAATGAGACTTTTTCATTCTTTGAAACATTTACCAAACGTGTACAAAATTAACAAAATTCTCCTATAGTAGCCATAAGAAGTGATCATGGTGGACAATTTGAAAGCAAAAAATCACTACTTTTTGTGAATGGAATTTTACACCTTCTCTATACCAACAACACCTCAGCAAAATAGAGTGTCTGAAAGGAAAAACAAATCTTAGCAAGAAATGATAAGGATAATGTTGAGTGAATATGACTTACCTCAATACTTTTGGGCTGAAGTAATGAATACTTTATGCTACGTTATCAATAGAATTCATAGCAGATCCATACTCAACAAAACTCCATATGAATTATACTATGGTAGAAAACCAGATATCCCTCATCTCCACACCTTTGGTTGCAAATGTTTTATTCTTAACAATGGAAAGGAAAACTGAGGTAAATTTGATAGCAAATCTGATGAACACATTTTCCATGGTTATTCCATTATTAGTAAAGCATTTAGAGTGTACAATCTAAAAAATAAGAATGTAGAGGATTCCATTCATGTGAAATTTGATGAAAGTACTAACCCCTCTAGAAAGATGAGCCATTTTGATGATGAGATAGGAAAACTCACAACATCTATGGAGAAAACAAAAAATACAAGATGAAGACAAAGATTCTTCACAATCAAAAACACACAAAGATAAAGAGGAGCTTAATGATAGACCATCCATCAATGAGGTAAATAATGAAGGTAATAATCATCTTCCAAAAGATTAAAGATTCATGCATGATCATCCTGAAAAATAAGTAATTAGTGATATTTATGATAAAGTAAGAACTAGATCTTCATATCATCAAGTATGTGGTAACTTTGCTTTTATTTTTCAATTAGAACCAACTTGCATAGATGAAGCTTTAGAAGATAAAAATTGGATTATAGTCATGCAAGAAGAAATAGATCAATTCAAATGTAATAATGTATGGAAACTTGTTCCAAGACCAAACCATGAATCTATAATAGGATCTAAATGGGTTTTTAGGAACAAATTAGATGAATCTGTTATAGTAATAAGAAATAAAGTAAGACTAGTAGCAAAAGGATACTATCAAGAGGAAGGAATAGAATTTTAAGAATCATATGCTCTTGTTACCAGAATTGAAGCCATTAAAATGTTATTAGCATTTCCATCTTTCATAAATTTCAAGCTTTATCGAACAAATATTAAAAGTACATTTCTTATTGGTTTTATAAATGAAGAGGTTTATGTAGAATAACCTCATGGGTTTGAAGATTTTTATGATTCAAACCTTGTCTTCAAAATCAAGAAAGTTCTCTATGGATTAAACAAGCTCCTAGAGCATGGTATGAGAGATTAAGTAAATTCTTAATAGAAAAAGGATTTACAAGAGGTAAAGTAGACACCACACTTTTTATTAAGAATGACAAAAGCAATATGCTAACTGTTCAAATTTATGTGGATGATATTATATTTGGTGGATGATATTATATTTGGTGCAACTAATGACAAATTATGTCAAGAATTTAGAATTTGAAATGAGTTTAATGGGTGAAATGAACTTCTTTTTGGGACTTCAAGTAAAACAGATGAAAAAAGGAATATTTATTCACCAAGCAAAATATACTAAAGAACTACCCAAGAAATTTGATCTAGAAGAAGCAAAGCCATTGACCACACCAATGAGCACAATCATCAAAATGGATAAGGATAAAAAAGGTAAATCCATCTATCAGAAATTATATAGAAGCATGATAGGATCTCTTTTATATTTAATAACAAGTAGATCAAATATTATGTTTAGTGTATGCATGTGTGCATGATTTCAGTCAGATCCTAAAGAATCACATCTAATTGTTGTTAAAGTAATATTTAGATACCTTTTAAATAGTCTAGACCTTGGATTGTGGTATCCAAAAGATTCAAACCTAGATTTAATTGGGTACTCTGACTCAAATTTTGCTGGATACAAAATAGTCAAAAAAAAGTACCTCTGGAACATGTCAATTTCTTGGAAGCATAATCATATTATGGTTTTCAAAGAAATAAACTTCTGTAGCCTTATCAATTGCTGAAGCTGAATATGTAGTTGTAGGTAGTTGTTGTGCACAAATTTTATGGATGAAACAACAATTGAATGATCATGAGATGAAATATGTTGATACTCCTATTAGATGTGACAATACTAGTGTAATAAATCTGATAAAGAATCCAATACTATATTCAAGAACTAAGCATATAGAGGTTAGACATCACTTTATTAGAGACCATGTGCAAAATCATAACATTTACTTAGAATATGTACCAACTGAAAATCAATTAGCAGATATGTTTACAAAACCTCTTCTAGAAGATAGATTTTGTAAAATTACAAGAGAACTTGGTGTAATAGATCCATGCACATAAAATGCATATTTAATCATAATAATTAAATGCCTAAAAAGTTCATAAATATTAAACAAAATGATTCAGAAGTATGTTAGAAGTATACCAGGAATTCTGTTACAACACTCAAAAGTATGTCAGAATCTCTGAATCTCTCTTAATATGCTTCAGAAGTAGTACAGAAATTTTGTTAAAACACTAAGAGTTCATTAGAAATCCCATAGAAATTTTGCAACACTCCTACGAAACTTTTTTCCCACGGATTTGATGAATCCAAAACTTCTGCACGTCAAAAACCACTTCTGCAGAACTTCTGAGATCATTAATGCACAAGTTCTATTGAACGTCTACTCCACACAGAACTTCCAGTTCCCAAGAATCACCTCCTGTAAACCCCTCAGAACTTTTGAGGACATTTACTTAGAAGATCTGTGTAATTTCTGTGTCATATCGAACTTCTATTACACTACAACAGAAGGTCCATTCCCTACTAAAACCCTAAGCTCAGAAACTTTGTATCATTATCTCACAACTCTGAGTTCATTCTAAATAAAAGCGATTCAAAATTTTTTATCATCTACATTTTCCCTCCATTAAACTGGTCCCATTTCAATTCATTCTAGAGATATTCCACTCCCATATTCTCTAAAAATCCTCTGCTTCAAAACTCTAAGCCAAAACCTGTACCAATTGCTACAAATGGCAAGGGTAAAGAGGGCAACCAAAATAATAGAAATGTTATCTTCAGATTATGAAGAAAGGAGAAGAGAGATAGCAGAATAAGAAACACTAAGAAAAAGAAGAAGAGTAGAAGATTACGTTCTTAAGGTAATCTTCAATAGCAACTCTTTTGTTCATAATAAGTTTAGTAAATATTTTGAAAGAAGGAAAATAGTAAAAGGAAGAGTGTTTGATTTTGAGGCATTTGGAGAAAATGGCCTAGATCTTGAGGTGACAAACTAGATTAAGTTCCAAGGATGGGAAAGCGTCATGAGTTATAAGGACAAATCCAATACCAAAATGATACAAGTCCTTACAAGAAGTCATAGATAGGAAAGATAGAGATAGATCTATCTCCAGAGAATATAAGAAGTACATTCAATATTCCTAAGATAGAAAATCAAGAAATCAATTGGCCATCAGATAGAACAAAACTATTTTTAGATTTGGCTGAAGTACAAATTAAGGAGAATGTGACTTATCTACATGTCAGCCATCTACACTTAGATCTCAAGCTAGCACATATGTTGATATTCAACAACATATATCCTAAGATAGGAGGTACTGATCAAATCTTTGAGAAGGAATCCAAGATCTTATGGGCATTGAAGCATAGGAAAAGGATAGTTCTGGCTCAAATTATAACTGATCAACTTTACTTGGTAAAGATTTCCACAAAGTATTATCTACCTTATGGGATGCTTATGAGCAAGTTCATTAAAACAACAAACTTTGATGTCTCCAAGGAAGATGAAGAAGACTACATGGCAAGAGAAGCTATCAACATTGAAGAGAATTGGTTTCAAGCTGACTCTAAAAAGCTGGATCTCCTAAAAGCCAAAAAAAGAAGAGCAAATGAAGAAAACAAAAAATAGAGAAGAAGGAAGAAGGGAAGATATTGTGGAAGAGGCAACAAGAGAAGAATCCATAAAAAAAATGAGGGAGAAACAAAAATAGAGGATAGAGAAGAGAGTATAGCAGTTATACTCTCTAGACCCTCTCAAACTCAGCCTCAATCCTCCATTCCCCCACCTCAACAACACACCTACTCAGCCCCACCAACTTTACAAAACTTTGATTCTATTCTTTCAGCCCACCTATTACTCATTCTCACAAGAATAACCAATCTTGAAATATAGAATTCGTCTCTAAACCAAAAGATGGATTCAATTTGGGAATCACTACACTTCCATTTCCACAAATCATGGATCAAAATACTCATTCTAGAATCATGCTGATCCCTGATCCCCCTCTCACACCCATGGGTCATAATATCAACATTCCTCAGTTAGCATCTTTTCAAGATGCATACACTGAAAAGCTTCTTCAGATGCTTCCAGCATCAAGACCCACTAGAACAATATTGCCATCTCCCTCAGGACCTTTCAATATTATTATCATAACTGAGGAAGAATATCTATTCTATTCTATAGAAAATTCGCAAGCTATTGCTGACAATCTTATACTTTCTTATCCTCATCTTCTTCATCATTTGTGATGCCTCTCCTTGAGAGTCATCATCTTCTGATTTAGCTCTTAGGGCAATTACTCTCTTATCTTGTGGTTCCTTTGGAATCTTTTGCCTCATTAATACTTCATGTGTCTTCAATGATCCCATGAGCTCTTCGACTATCATTTTATCCATGTCCTTGGCTTCCTGGATAGTTATAACTTTAGGCATCCTAGGTAGAGATCATAGGATTCTTTTCACTAACTTGAGCTCTTCATACTTTTTTCCATTCTTCATTCCATTTGCGATCTTCTAAAAGCTTCCAAATATTTCAAAAAATATCTCTGCCTCCTTCATGATGGACTCATATTCCTACACTAGATGGCTAATCTTAGTTTCTTTTACTTTGTTAGTACCTTCATTTGCAACTTCCAGCTTGTCCTAAATTTCATTAGTAGAGTTGTAGGAGGAAATCTTTTTAAATTCAAAGGGGGAAAGTGTGGAGTAGAAGCAGTTCTTTACCTTGGCATCACATTCTATTGCTTGAATGTCCTTAATAGAATATTTATCTTTGGTATTGAGGACAATCTTTCCATTTTTTATTATGAGCCACAACTGGTAATTTGTGATTATCATGAAACTTTGCATCCTTATTTTTCAGTAGCCATAATTAGATCCATCAATAAAGGGGTCTAGGTGTGGATTGTCCCTCTATAGAGGTGTTGTGGAAATAGCTACCCATTTTAGGGATAACTTCACTAGTTAAGTTTACTGGTAATTAAGGATAACTAGTAAAGTTTGCTTTGATACCAATTATTTGTCCCTTACTTAAGGTAGCTCAAGAGGGGGGGTGAATTGAGCTTTACAAAACTTTGGCCAAATTTAAGTTTCTTTGTGCAAATAGATGATGAAAGATTCAAATAGCATAGATGATAGTTTATTTTATAGCGGTCTAGCCCAAGCAAGGTTCCTACTTTACTTCTCTAAGTCAATCTCACTTACTGCACTTAGGTTCCACTAACATGTGATTAAACAAAGACAAGTTGGTTTCCTAGAGCTCACTAACATACTCTTACACTTACATCAAGTCTTTCCTACTTGCTGAACTTAGTACATATAGATACGAGCCCCATGCTTGCAAAAATAAAAAACAGTAATGAAATTTGTATAAATTTAATGCCTCTTAATTAGGTAGTTTGTGTACGTGAATAAATCAAAACAATAAGTGATGTAGGAATGGATAATAGAGATTTCAATCTACTTAAAATTTATTAATGATTGATCTTTGAATGCTGATTTAGAGTTCTCCATAGTGGGAGTTGAAAACATGGAACATGGAAGAAAACTTTGAATACTTTGTAAATGCTCTTTTAATTCGCTCAACTTCTTTTTGGAAGATTATTTAGCCATTGATTATCATTTTTGAAAAAATTCTGGCCATTTTAGATTATGATTTTTGCACTCAACTCAATCTTTCTAGCGAGCACTCTTTAGAACTTCTAAAGTTTAACTTTAGACCTCTGAAGGTTAGATATTTTATTAGTTACTATTATTGCATTAAATTTTAGAGTTCTAAAGCCCTCTTACTAACTTCTAAATTCTTCTTAGTAGGAAAACTATATTCCAGCAATGTATTTTAGATCTTGGAAGGTTGAATTTCAAACTCCGAAGCTTCTTTTGATGGCTGATAGCTTCAACTATTACTAACAACTACCTCTTTAGACTTTTGAAGCTTAAGTCTTCCTTCTAAAGTATCTTCTGAAAGATTTCCATGTTTTGAACTAAGTATTAATTAGTCCTTTATACCTCTAAAGCTTAGAATCCATGTTCTAAATTTATTCTCTAAAACTTTTAGACTTTTCTTACACTTTAGAATTGCTCTTAAGATCCTCTGATGGCTTCTAATGCTTTTGAACTTGTTTAACTTGATTTCAGAGTTATCTTTATGCTTTTAAAATTTCTTCTCAAGTTCAAAATCATTATTTTCTGAGCATTTACTTGCTTTTGTTCATTTGAATTCTTAATTGTTATGTGTTTAAATTTGATATATGTTGCTTTATACTGTTCATCACTCTAAAATTACTTCCTTGGTGTATTTTACTAGTTTTATTCATTTGTTTTTCAACACTTAGGAAAATAACTTGTTAGTACCATAACTTCTCACTCACATATTTGCTCATCATCAAAACTTGGCTATTAATACACATTCATCATCAAAATTAAGCTAATTATATGGTCTAGATTCAATAAAGAAACGAACCTAAAAACACACTACTCTCATTCACTTTACTACACTAATTATGTGTTTTGAATATTGGAAAGGATAACCTTAGTAAATATAGTTCAATGTGTGAAAAAGAAAATCTTCCTTTTTTATACATCAAATAGCAGTGCACATCGGGTGATCAAGGAGAATACTCAAATAGTTGAGTTTGTGCATAATAATCTTTGATAAGTTTGGCCTAACCCCAATAAAAAGAGATAAAAGTACTGCAAATGAATCAACAAAGAAAATGAAAGAAGTTGAATTATAAATTCTAGGGTGAGAAAAAAATTTTAAGCCAAAGAATATAGAAGCATAGGTAAGTGAAGGTTACATTGCCTTTTTAACATTTTAGAGACTTGAAATTTATTCATGCATACCTTAGAGACAAGTTATTAAAATTATATGTTACTATAAAAGTTGGAAAATCCATGCATAATGTGTGAGTACAATTTGCATGTATTTCTAACCCACTTGCATTGATTGAGTCTTCTATGATGAAAATGGAAAATTGCTATGCAAGAAAAGATGAATCAATTTAAGAGAAACAAAGAGTGAGAATTAGTTCCTTGACCAAAGCATCCTAATGTGCTTAAAGCAAAATGGGTTTTCAAGAACCAACTAGATGAAAGTGGATTAGTTGTGAGAAATGAACTTTGATTAGTAGCAAAGGGGCAATCCCAAAAGGAAAGAATTGACCTTGAGAAATCTTACACTTCTATAGCTTAGTTTGAAATCCGCTAGAATGCTTGTGCAATTTGGATGAAAACTTCAAATTATCACAAATCGATATTAAAAGAGTATTCTTGAATGATTATTTCAAAATAATGAAGTGCACATCAAACAACCTTGTATCTTTAAAGTATCACTAAAGTACTTAAGTTGTCAAAATCCTTGTATGGATTAAGACAAGATCTTAGAGCTTTGGTATGAGATGCTTCATTATTTTTCTGAGTAGTCAAGGTGTTCAAAGAAAAAAAGTAGACACTACTTTGTACATTAGAGAGTGAAGGTAGTGATTTACTCTGGCATTAACAACAATGAAGTGTAAATTGCAAAGACTAAAAAGGGGGTAACCAAAGAAACGAATTTGCCAGGTTGAATACTTGATTGATGAGTTATATATTTTTGATAGTTTTATCAATTAAGAAATCTTAATGCAATAGTATATTTAGCACATTAAGAATGAATATTTTTTTTGAACAATAAAAAGACATGATGTTATGAATGCTCAACTTGCCAACATTTTCACAAAATCATTGTCACTAGAAAGACTTTATTCATAGAAGATTGAGCATAATAGATACAAAACATAGGGTCCTACATTGTCAAAACTTAAATGTTATGTAAATGTACAAAATTGTTTGAAAATTTTGAAAACTTAATGGTCGTGCAAAATTGTTTGAAAATTTTGATGATGACTGACTAGGAAAGGTATCAAAAAATTTGGGAATAATATAGGAGTTCAAAATTTATAAAAATCTAAGAAAAATTATCTTTGGGTTAGAGGTTGCCTGGTCGCCAAGTGCCCGCCATCCTAGGCACCAGTGCTCGAGGTGCCTAGCAATTCGAATAGGGTAAAAACCCACATCCTGTCTTCTATTCACATTTCATTCTACTATTATGCATAATTGCCTCCCGTGCTAAGAGAATTCACCTCCCACTCTAGAATCACCAAAACCTCTATTTCCTTGAGTTTCTAACTTCCCTATTCACCTTCCCATATTCCATTTGAAATGGCTCTTAAGGTTGTCATTTCTAAGTCATAGAGAGGAATGAAAAGGCCAAGAACTAGAGGAAGAGCATCCACTTCACAGGCTACTTATAAAGTTTCCCCAACTCCAGTAGAGTTATCTTTGCAAGCGGCTCTCAAGGTAACGCTACACATACTTCCACATCTCATGATAATAATAGAGAAGAGAATGAGGTTGATATGGATATCCATGGAAAAAGTGCTAGAAGGGTTGACCTAAAAACCTTGCTAGATGAGATAGATAGGAAGAAAGTTCCCAAGGCAAAGTTTGACCTACGAGATTTGCCTACAAATTATTTTGGTGGGGAAGATCAAAAGTTTAAAATTCACATCTTAATGCTTGGTAGGCCGGTGCATCCATCCTTGATAATTGCAATGATCAATTATCAAGAATGGATGGAGCTCATGGATTATGATGTTCCTATAAACCGTGAGCTTGTGCTCATTTTTTATTTCAACTGGAGACCATAGGATTTTACAGCTATGGTGAATGGAGTGGAATTGAAATTTTGCACACATTGTATCTCTAGCACGGCATCTAGGGGAGATACTAGGAGTCCCCTGTGATGAAGATGAGGATGGACTAGAAAAAGAAGAAATATTTAATAAATTATCCACAAGCATAGTTTATACCAATGCTCATTAATATATGAAGATAAAAGACCTCACCATTGAGCTTAGAATGTTAACCAAAGTGATGAAAGCAATGATATTCCCCAACCTAGGTGGGACAGAGCAAGTCACTACATATGAGGCAAGAATTCTATGGAATATCTACACTTATCAAAGAGTTATCTTCTTAAGTTCTTACTCTATGCATTTAGCTAGATGCCACATCAGACAAATCACATAGTGCCATATGGAGAGTAGCTAACCAAGCTTTTTGAGCACTTCCATGTCCTGGTACTTGGAGAATATTGCTTACATATGTCAACCCTAAAGAAAGATTAGGTTGGAGAGACCTTACTCAAGAGGATGCAAGTCAGAAAGGAAGATTATTTGGCAGAGCAAAAAGTAAAACATAAGGCTAAGTTGGAAGAAGAGGAGGGACAGAAGCTAAAGAGGAAGAAGTAGAGAGGGCACCCTCCCAAGGGGAGGAGGAGGTGGGGAAGACAAAGGAGAGATCCGGAAGAGGAGGTCAAGTTGCACAGCAAGACTCATCATCACATGTTCATGTTCCTACTCCTAAACCTTCCTCTACTTTTGCAAGGTAATCATTGGAATTAAAGGAACTGAGAGAGGAAGTAAATGGACCTAGAAAATTAGAAGAATCCCACATGCACAGATTGAAGCAGAAGATGGACCTACTTCTCTCAACATTGGGACCACCTACACTACATCTCCTAGTGCATCATCCTTAACCTCTCATCATTCCAATCCTAAACCAACCCAACATCTAGTTAATCCTATTCCTTCCTAGCTCCAACTTCTACATAAGATCTCAAGCCTAGTTTCACACTTGCCGAGCTCCTCACTTCATGGGCTACCACTCAAGGGAAGTCTAGTCCTCCTCCCATTCCTATAGCTCACTTCTCTGGCTCCTAATGTTTGACAAAAAGAGGGAGGATTAATGTTATAGTTAGTGGTGTATGTAGTTTCTCATGTATTTTTTTTCACTATCTTCAATGATTTACCTTGAGAGGAACTTGTAGTGCGGATTGATGTGTATATTGAAAACTTGACTTGATATGGGTTCGTGATTTGATATTGATTTGTATTTGGAAATGATATGAGTTGATTATCTTGTGAATTCGGATAATTGTTGATAAGAGTGTGACATTGATGTATTTAGATTTCACTTGACTATAAATTGATGCATATCCATATAATATTTATGATTAGTTTGATCTGATATATTTAAGATTAGTTTGAAACATATGGCTTAATGTTTAATCTACAGTTGAGGATGAATGAAATTAATTAAAAATATTTGGGGAATCTCAAAGCTTTAGATCTCAAATAGGAATTCAATCCCTAGATAGATCTTTTGTAATCTTTATCATGGTTTAATGTTAGTACATGATTTGGGTTGTAAATGAGATTATCAAGCCTAAGATCATGTAGAATGGTTTTATGAATAAGTGCTTAAATGATGATAATGCTCTATGTCATGAATAATCTCAAGATTGATGAAATTCATATGTTACTCATGACTGCAATGATGATTAATTGTATACATGTTGAAAATGTTTGGACAATGGCAAAATGTATTTGAAAATAACATCTTTCATGTGAAAAGAGTTTATGAAATAAATATTCAAACTCATTCACCTATCATTGAATTCACAAAAGTCATGTTTTAGAAAAATCATAAAAGAAATTGAAAAAGAATGTGTTTAGTCAGTCATAAAAAAGGGGGCAATTGTGAATGCTCAAACTTGCAAATTACTTTGGTAATCCATATTTTTATGATTAACAAAATCATTATGAATATACAAAAAAATCTCAAGGTTCATGAAATGTATAAGTGAGAAAAGTGTAAGTGCAACCCGCAGCTGCCTGTGTTGGGTTTGGGTGAAAACCAAGGTCCAACCACAGCCAATAGCGCAACCACCTACCCATATCGCCTGCCAATCATAGTCAACTACCATAGCAACCTGCTAGCCTCTTGCCACTTTCATGGTCAGAAATTTTGAACGTTCCCTCACATTTAATGAGCACCAACTACTCCCTAATGGATAGATTTTAAATGCAAATATAAAGGGAGTTAATTTTGGACATTCAAATAGTTGTTGCAAGCATTAAGTGAGTTTAATCTTCACTTTCAATTGCATTGAAAGCATTCCAACCACTTCCAACAATCAAGTTTTTAAAAGATCTATATGGGTAAATTTGGGATGTTCAAAGCCAAACCTTTCAACCTTCATTAATTCTCATCCAAAGTTTTCATCAACAACACAAAGAGAAGATTATTTGCATAGAAGTGAGCTTCAAGGATTACCAAAGCTTCCCCTGCACTTCCATTGATACACTACTCAAAAGTGTAATATCTTTTCTCATCTCCATTTTGTGTGTTCCTTGAGTTGGTATTGGAGACTAATCTTAAGAATTACAAGGGTGATTGTTGTAGTGTGTCTCACAATTATCTTACTGAGTTGTATTATGCCCCCTATAGCTAGAATCTAGAAGAGTGGAAGAATCATAAAGTGTTTATGCTCCCTATAGCTAGAATTAAAAAGAATGTAAAGGCACTAAATTGTACTAGTTGGTAAACTAGTGGAACCTAAGACACAAAGGTTATGGGCTTGGAAGAGTAGAATACGAAGGTCGTCCCGAACCACTACTTATTGGAACTACTATTTGTGATTGGTTTATTTGCTTGCTCTCTACATTTCTTAGTAAATCATTTGAAATGAGGGAATTTTCATTAATTGGGATGAAGAAAGGAAATTTTATATACCCAAATAACCCCTCCATCTTAGGTTAAGCCATGCAAAAGGGACCAACAAGCTAAAAAACAAAGAATGGGTCTTTTGGTAGAGTAAAGCAAATTTTAGAAGGGAATTTTGGTGAATTGCTTGGAGAATTCAAGAAAGAGGAGAGTTCAACTATGAATTGGATGACATTTGGACATGGATTTTCTTGTTTGCAATTACTCTTCTTTTCATTATTTTCACCATGTTTGGAATGCTTTAGAATGTTTTTTTATTATATCATGAGGAACTAAACTTCTATTTCTAGAGGAGAGATGGATCTTAAGTTGAATATTATAGTGTGATTGATTAGTTAAAATATTAAGATTTTTCATTGGTTTATTTATGATTATCTTGCATTTAATGCTTTTGTTGTGAATTTTCTTAATGTAAGTGCATGTATCATTAACAAGTAATAAAGTGAAAGTAGAAATCATTCCCACAAGGACTATGGTTACCAAATATCAAATTAATCTAATCCTATTTTTTGTTTAAACACCCGAATGATGGAAATATAAAAGAAAAGAAAACTAATCCAAATTGAAATCAATAGGTTGCAGATCTAACAAGCATAGATTCAATGATTTAAGATATTTAGGGTTTCTAAGTTCACTGGATTAATCCTATCTAATTTCATCCAATTTAATCAATCAATGTTTATTCTCATGCTTATAATAAATTTCTCCAATTTTCAATTGTTAATTTTGCTAAGTATTAACGATCTATCTTAGTTAGTGATAATCTCATAATTTAACATATTTTAATACCTAAATTCTCATGTTTTGAACCTCAATTAATAATATTTTAATATTTTATAATCATATTTAATTAAATATTGCACTTAATAGAGTTAATTTTTGTTTCAGATATCAAAACCCGTCAAAAAGGAGCTGAATATGAAAATTGTGTCACTTGTAGCCAATTTTTGGTATAGATTTGGAGAAAGTTTCAAACATAAAAGCTATATTTCTTCAAATTATCTTTCTAAGACATCAAGAATTGCATGATTTCGACATCATATGAGAAAGTTATATCCAAAATACTGAACGTTATTCCAAGTGAATAGTTAGTGGGCTGATGCACAATAGTGTGCAAGGAGCAATCTGTTTGGAATGTCACAAAGCCCAGAAGTGTGAAAGTGTGTTATTTAGGGTAATTTGGGTATTTTATATGCAAAATCACTTTGGGAATTTGTATGAGGGTGGAACAAACACTAAATTGGGTTATTTAAAGAGTTTTTAGGGTGAGAAAGAGGGGAGTTTTTCTTTTGAATGAAAGAGTTCAAGATTAGAAGCAATTGTGGTGCAAAGCTTAGAAAAGGATCAACATTTAATTAGAGTTTTATTATTCTTTCTTGTTATTCCTTTATTATTTGGATCATGTTTAGAATACTTCAAATTATTTCTGATATTATTATGAGTAGCTAAACTCCTCTTTCTAGAGGATAGATGGATCTTATGTGGATATTATGGTGTGATTAATTAGTTGTATTATTGAGAGTTTTCATTAGTTTATTTGCAATGTTTTATTCTTAATGCTTTTGGTTTATTGTATATCTATTAAAAGATTTTATATTTAGGATTTGATGCTTGAAAAAATTAATCTTGAATAAGATCTAGGCATCATAACATTAAATTCTAAGATGACTCAGGAGAGCTTTTAGATTTTGTGAAATCATTTAAAAGAATTATAGATCTTATCATATTCTTAATATTCTAATTTTTATAAGGATATTGAAATTGGGATATTGAGAATAGATACTTGACTTGGCCCTTGGGAGAAGGAGTTGAGTGAATTTGCATTATTATTTTATAATCCAAGAGAACGATCAATATACTATGAGTTGAGAACACCATGATTGAAGTATAAGTGAAATCGATGCTCTAGAACTTTTCTATCTTGATATATTTTCATCAAGTTCAATATCTTAGTATTTGATTCTGTAAATAAAATTAGGATTATTTATTATAATACTAGTGATTAATTAAAATTTACAGTCCCTATGGAGACAATAACCCTTCTCACATTCTTATACTAACAAACTTGACACCATATGGTTGTGGTTGAATTTCAGTGAATAGTTAGAAAATTTTCTACATAAAAAATTCTAAACTTACCAAGATACATTAAGAACAAGAAATTCCTATTATTACACAAGTCTTATAGATATCTCTATCTTATGACAATCTTATGAATTTAATCATGGTCTAATTTAATTATTGCTTCTCAGCCTGAAACTAAATCACAATTCATGTAAAAGCGTATGCACACTTTCACAAGCATTAAAACAAGACTAAATACTCTACATAGATATTGAATGAACATAGAATTGAATTAAAATGAATAAAACTAAATATTCATAATCTAGGTACATCGTTACCCTAGAATGAAGAGTTTCCTTTATAATGGAACTAAAAAAATGATAAATGATAAGCTCATAATTTATCATTTTTTATATACCAAAATTCACATGTTTTGGTCCTCAATTGACATGATTTCATCAATTTCCATCCACATTAGATTAAATATTGTATTCAACGGATTTAATTTGTGTTTCAAGCTAATTTGGTGGAATTCATGTCAATTTGGGCCAAAATAGGCTATTTTGGTGCAGAAGGCTTATTTGATTGTTTAATTGGGCCTAGGCATCTTAAGAATGATAAGATTATCATGATGGATCATCCATGACATCATGTGGGAGATGCACATGTGTAGAAAATTCAAGTCAATTGGTTAACAATAACAAGTTGAATGTAGTAAATAGTGGTGATCTTCTCAATTGTCCATTTGAGCTTTGAATTGCATCCAATCACTCCAATTACTTCAAGATAAATGGGCCATTAGGGATATCCAAGAGGATTTGCATATTAATCAAGATTTTGTGCAGCATTTTCATGGAGCATGAATTACACAATTCATATTGCAATTTTCAGGTGCAAATTCAATTAAATTTCATGCAATTTCACATGGAAAACATTCATGCGCATGGAGTTAAAAGTTTATTTCCTCAAGCTACATTATTCCACACATTGTTTCTAAAGTATTTGCAAAATTTTTAATGTGAATTTTGCACAAATCAAATGGTAGGAGGTGTGTGTGGTAATTCAATTGAAGAAGGATTTCTAGTTTTGAAAGCTTCATGTGCAAGCTATTCAATTACAAAGTATTATGCACAAGTTAGTTTTTTTAAAAATATTCAAGCTGCAACTTGAGACTTAATCAATAATAATTTTTCATGAATTGATGATTTTCAAGTGGGCCAAACATTGATCAAGAGGTAAACAACCCTAATTTAGTGCACATTGAAGTTAATTTTCAAGTTTTGATGATTGTATTGCAAGATCTAGCCATGGACAATAATATGGGTTGATTTCCAATCTATTTAGTGTCCAATTGATGGAAAATTAATTATGATGATGACTTTACATGGAGATTAATTCACAATGGATAGTGCAAATCAAGAGATTACAAGTTAATTTGAGAAGAATTGATGAAGATCGAGTGCATGTTTTGCAATCCTCATCCAATGAGGATTGCACAAGTTAGAAGGTGGCTTGCAGGGGATAGTTTTATACAGAGATTAACTAGGAGTTTTGCAAGATTTGTGGGGGATTGCACGTCCACACATCAAGAGAGGAAAGAGGCAGTAACTTCACACATCCAAACAACTTATTTTGATGAAGATCTGAAGCCCAAATTGGATGGAGATCATTCAAGTATCAAGGGGAAGCTTTTGCTATCACTTTAATCTTCTAGATTTTGCAACTTATTTCATATTTTTATTTTTTATTAAATTCCAAATTTGGATGATGAGAATGATGGATAATTATTTTTATTTTGATTCAATTATGGATAGCTAAATTTCATTTATCTTGGGTGAGATGGATCCTAGCAATGAACCTCGTATTGATACTTGATTAATTGGATTAAATTTATCTTCTTTCTCATTAATTCTTCCTTTATGTGCTTAATTCATGCATGTGATTAGCTACGATGTGTATGATTTGATATTTTTAATTCATGCTTGAGAAAGATGAGTTAAGAATATACTCTTGAATAGGGAAACATGATGCAATAATGACTAAAGATAGTCATTGTACATGTGCAATCTGTTTGAGTGACGAGCTCAATTGAATGTGCGCATATGTCACAAGTGGGTGTTGATCTTAATAGATTTATTGATGTTGATTTGCATGGACACATACTAGGTCACATCCATAGGCACACCTGCTATAACACTTGAGAAAGGGTGGCAAATATTTTAGTATATCCAATTGACAATGAGAGGAATGATAATTTAATCAATGTAATACAACAATACAAGTGGATTCATTAGGTGAAGTTGAAACCTTAAATATCTTTCCCATTGATTTTTCCTCACTTGCTATTGTGACATATTTTCTGGTTAGTTTAATTGTGTTTCTTTGATTTAGTTCTTTTTAGCATCTTTCGAATTCGAGTGACCAAATGATACAAATTCGACACAATTTTGATACTTATTATGGTAATAAATAACTCCTTGTGGGACTCATCATATCTATATGACTTGTGAGCATGTATACTTGCATGTGACTCAACAATAAACAATGTCTAAATCATGATGAGAAAGGAAAAAGAACTGAGACTAGATGTGAGAATAATTCAGTCTCCAAGTTGCACTCCCTTTCTCTAAAGCAATCTTCCTCCAAAATCATGTTCTTTACTTCAAATTTCCTATCCCTTGGAAGATCATGCCCCTCTCTCTATTTTGCATCTAGTTCTTCTTAAAAAAACCAACTGAGGGTTAAGTTACACCTCCGTTCAGATTCCCCAAAGTAATTTGCACACAAAATATATAAAATGTCTCAAAATATTAAGTTTCTACACATCTGGGTGCTAAGGCACCCAACAATCTATCTAGGAACATCACATAGACAACAACATGGGCGTAGTTGGGTGTCGCGATGCCCAACAATAAACTCATGCAATGAACAGTGATTTCAGTATAGCTACAATGTTTTCAGCTTTCCTTCCTTCAAAGCTTGATTTAATCATCTTCCAATCATCTAAGCTTCATATTTGATGCTTGATTAATGGATAGGATTCATGCTCCCACAATGGTATATGTCCCCATTAAGATTGGTTTGCTCAAAAGTAGCAACACTTGCATGAAAATTAACATAATCTTAGTTAATCTCTCTCATTCT
This sequence comes from Pouteria campechiana, assembly GCA_036873735.1. NCBI lineage: Eukaryota > Viridiplantae > Streptophyta > Magnoliopsida > Ericales > Sapotaceae > Pouteria > Pouteria campechiana. The sequence continues at coordinate 35,874 of JAYJMB010001022.1, read as the reverse complement.
CTTCATGCATGCATTTACCGCTTTGCCAAGTGTGTTGCATCTATTTTTTGCATGATTTTATCACATGTGAACCACTCCTTGGATGTCCATGATGGCCAATACTATTCTTGAAGCAATTGAAGTGATTAGAGTGCAATTTCAATGTGCAAATTAACATCGAGACAATCTCAACCGTTAATTGCACTCTACTTGTTGCTCTTGACCAATTGATGTGAATTCTCCACACGTGTGCTTGTCCCACACTATTATGGTTACTCCATCATGATAATATCATCATTCTTAAGATCTTGGGTCCAATTAAGCTATCAAATAAACTTTTTGCTCCAAAATAGCCTATTTTAGCCCAATTGACCTAAATTCCACCAAATTGACCTGAAACACAAATAATTCCATTAAGTGCAATTTTTGATTAAATGTGCTTATAAATCAATGAAATCATGTTAATTATAGAGCATAATATATGAATTTAGGTATTTAAAATATGATAAATATGTGGTTATGAAATACCCCCAAACTTAGCTTTTGATCATCCTTGAGCAAAATAGTGATCATAAACTCACAAAAAAGCCTAGATAATCTCTCTCAAATAACTAAGAACATGCCAAATGGATCACATATTTACACATAACTTAAAAATTATTCAAGGCAGTAGCTAAGTAACTTCATAAAACTCATAATACATCAATCCCTTAATAAAATGAGAATGTGTGTGTGTGTGTGCTTTGTCAATCTCATGCTAGATGCATGATTTTTAATCAACAATATGCAAATTAGTGATTCTAATGATCTCCATAAAATACCCCATAAGATTTCTTTTCATAATCCCTCTCTACTAATGTGGATAACTCTATCCACTTGGATCAATAGGTCTTGGTTAAGCTTGTACTGGGGCCTTGGATTTGTCTAACAACGAAAGGTATAAGTATTTCACAAAGTAAGAGATCATTAATGCATATGAATGTTCACTCTTTTAACACAATTTTTTCTTTTGTTTTCTTTTGTGGGTTGTATTACTATTGTTGGTCCCTTTAGTGAGGCTCAACTCAAGAGGGGAGGGGTGATTGGGTTTATAAATGTTCAAAGAAACCCTTTGTAAGGATTAGTTCCCTCTTAGTAATTCCATAAGTATAATAATGCAAGTAGGAAAGGCAATCACACAATAGACAGGGATTTTTATAGTGATTCAAGATACCTTCTCTACTCCACTCTTCCAAGCAGTCCTCTTAGTGACTTAGGTTCCATTGTTTCAACAAACAAATATAACTCAATGCACATAGCACTTTTCTTGATTCTAGCTTAAGGGGGAATATAATAATTAGTACCTTAGGATTCTTCTTGATTCTAACTCAAGGGGGGGGGGGTGTGAATACACTCAAACAAATTAATTATGAGACACTTCTCCAATAATTAATGTTGCTCTTCTTGAGCTTGGTTTTCCAATACCAACTAAAGGTTAAATAAAGAATAATAATAAAAGAAAAGTTTACACTTTTGTAACACCTAGGGTGTCAAAAATAGGGGGAAGTTTTCTTATTGATTATGATGATGACCTAAGCTAAGGAAACCATGTTGAAGCTACATATGGACATTAATTGCATGTAATTTCAGGCGGTTTAGAAGAAGATTTCATTCTGTGAAAGTAGAATGATTATACAGCATGACCTTCACTGAAATATGGGCATTAGTATGGCCCTTGATGGGATTTCTATTATCTAAATAATAGTATTAAAGAGGAATTAATATATGAGAGGAAGAAAATGAGAAAAATAATGGAAGGACATAGTTTGAACGGAAATGATTCATATATATATATATATGTATGTATTAGATTCAAATATATTTGTATTGCATTGGAGGCTAGAGAAATGGTGAAGAAAGTGGCTATAAACTTTAACATGCATGAGAGTATTTCATGAGATCATTTTAGTGAATTGAGGAAACGTATGATGCATTTTAATGTCATTGTAAATAGTATGAAGAGTTTATGATAAAACTTAATGTATATGGTGATTTAATAACATTGTTAAAGGAATAAATTATAGATTTTAATGTGTTAAAAAAAGGTGGAAAAATGAAGGGTACAAATATAAGAAAAAGGGAGTGAAATAAAGTGGAGTAAAATAAGACAAAGGGGGTAGCAACATGGGTGCCCCGGGATGGTAGATCATGAAAGGGGCAGAGGGCGGTGTCTAGCATAGTGGGCGCCATGGTGCTAATGAGTTGGTGGTGCGTTAGAGCATAAAAATCCAAAAATTTATTTTAAGGGCAAAAGCCCTTTCTTCTTCCTTTCCATGCCCTTTCTTCCCCATGCCCTAGCCCCTTAACCCAGCTCCTTAAACCTTGATTTCTTATCCTTTTTTCTAGGAAAGCAAGTAGATTTAGGTGTGAAATCATTAAGCATGCATCCTAGCTGGAGTTTTATTTGTTTGAAAGTGGGGAAAGTAAGAAAAGTGTATTTTTTACAACTCATGATGGGTTTTTAAAGATTTGAAGTTGGTTTCTTATTCTAAGATCAAAGCCATGTATGAAATCAAAGGTAAGTTGGTTTTCCCCAATTAGCTTTACATTTTTGCTTGGCTAGGGTTTTGAGAAATTTATGAATAGTGACTTTTGGAAAGAAGTTAATGAATTAATGTGGGATTCATGGGGGAAATGAGTAATTGCATAAATATAAATTATTTGGAACTTGTTTAAGAGTGAGAAATTCAAGTTTGAGCAATTACCAAATGAGAGATTTGAAAGGGCTTTTTATGTCTAAAGTATTTAAGTAGCTAAATTATGGAATTAAGGGCTTAATTGACTTGGTTTTAAGGTTATTCACATGTTAATCATGTTGTATACATGATGAATGTTGTAGGAAATGAAGATTCTTAGAAACACCTTATCAAGAAATCATGATTTATTTAGTGCCTATGATATGTTTGAGGAAATGTTTCCATGAGAAAGATGATGCGATATATGAATCCATGGTAGCCTAACTTTAGCCACGAAATAGGTATTAAGATAATATATGTAATATATGAAATATATGATTAGAGAATGATTAAAGAAAAATGTAAGCTAGATAATCTTATGGATAATGTTAAAGTACAACTAGGCAATTGAAAGGTATATGAACATCTCAAAGGACCAATCATAGTCTCTAGAAGTTGTAAATTATTGGCTTAATATGCATTAGTGAAATTTGTCTTGTAAATGAATGGGATTGTGTAGGACTATTGAGCCAATGGGAAGTTATAGAACTGGAGGATTTATGGGACCTGACGAATTATAAGGTAAGTAGGTTCTCTTTTGAATATATTGTTGGATGAGAATAGCAATTATCCCATTGGTTGTATTTGTGTGTATATGAGCATGTATGTATGGATGGGGATATTAGATATCCCATAAAACTTTATTTTGTAATATATGTATACAATGTATGAATTGTTGGGAATAGTTTGTCTCATAGTTTTGTTTCTATTACATAAGTGTATTGGACACAGAGAATATCATATGATGCTTATGATTGTATTGATTGATGCTGGATTTTAAGTATCCTAGAATTTGTTATATGATGTTTGAATGCATGTGTGTATTAGTGGAGAGGTGTATATAGTTATGATATAGAAATGAATTTCCTTGATATACTGTGTTTAGTTTATGATATGTAATATGATAGAATGGTATAGAATGTACATTAATGTGATGAGGATTTGAGCCTCATGATATTCTCAGGATTACATTGTGATGTAATCATTCATGATTTGCTATATTGGAATTTAGAACATGCCCTATTTTACTATTGTTTTCTATTCAGCCTACTTACTAAGTTTACCCGGACTCATCCCTTCTTATTATATTTTTTGAGCAGGCAGGACACATAATGGAGCCAACTGCAAGTTGGTGATTGAGAGCTATTCTGAAGACATTATTAGCATGATAAATCAAGATTGATTTTTGTTATGTGTTTTACATGATTGTATTTAAAAGATATCAAATCTTGTATAATAAATGTATTGGCTTGTCAAAATGATATTGTGGATGGATGAAAAATATTCTAGTCATGTTATTGCCATCCCTAGAAAACTAAGATTCTGGGTAATGTGTGGGTAAGTTGGGCTAGTTTAGTGGGTTATATTATTATTTTGTAGTTGTTAAAATCAAGTTTTATATATGATTAATAATTATATAGGTATATAGTCTCATATTTTAGGCTAGGCTCTGCTAGATTTTTGGCAGAATATTACCCTTAACAAGAGGTAAATTAAAGGGTAATGGTGAAATGCGTAGGCCTTTAGGCAGGGTGTGACAACTTTATGGAGTGCTTCAAGTGATCCATAGGGGAAGATTTTGAAGATAATTTTAGCTTGCTTTGTATGCGGTAAATGCTTCCCAATAAGTGGTTAAAGGCCATTACTGAAGAACTTTAAAATTGAATGCTTGAAGGCTTATAGGGCTTTGTTTCTTATGAGTGAATGAAGGTTTAAAGCTCTCTTAGTACTTAAAACGACCTTAGACACATCCCAAGTAACTCCTTTTATTGTTGGATTTAAAATCTACCTATTAAAGGGTGGTTGGAGTGCTTTAAATGTGAGGGAATGTTTGATCTTTCTAACCATTAGAGTTGGCAACAGATTGTAGGTGCCTTCGATAATCGGCTGTGATTGATGGCCGATATGGCAAGCAGTATGTGATACTAGCTGTGGTCGAAATCCTAGCTTTCTTCAAGAACCCATGTTGTTATCCATTGGTAGAAGAATTGCAAGCAACTACAATATCAACTACATTCCAGGTGGTACATGTAGGCTATATGGGCTTGTTAGGTACTTCTTAAATCGAAGTGGCAAGCGGAATGGGATGATGCTTCTAGATATGTTAGAAATGTTAGAAATAAATGCAAAGTACTCAAAAATGTTGTGCATGGATCTTCTTGTTCTAACACCATCATAGATATCACTAATGACTTGGTCTCTAGGATGGGCATGCATAAACTTCAAAGCAGATGGGTGTTGGAAGGGAACATTACCTTCGCTACCTCTTCTTCAATCTCTAGATTTTGAAAACTATTGTGCCTTAAAGATCCTTCTCCCCTTGATTTTCTAGTTGTAGCTTCTTTATCTTGTTTGTTGCTTCATCTACATCACTATCAACTTCCTTTCTCAAGGTTAATCCAAATTCACCAATTGTAACATGCATAGATTCTTCTACAACTTGAGTTTTCTTATTTAAAACTCTAAATGCATTGTTACTAAAAGAATAACCAAAGAAGATAGCTTCATTGCTTTTTGGATCATACTTGCCAAGGTTATCCTTCCCATTGTTCAACACATAGCATGTTATTAGATAACAAGAAATCAACGCCCTTAATTATGCCACTAGTTCACATAAAGGCAACATGCAAAATCAGAAACATAGTGTGGGGAGATAATTTTTTAGCAAACCATCCTAATTATGGTATTAAGTCAAGCAAGCAGTGACATTTCCATCGAGAGGAAGTAGATCAAATCCATCATCAAGAGCGTCCAAGCCTCCCTTTTTTTGCTCCACCCTCTTTAATCTCCAGATTCGGGCTAGCCCCGGCTCCTCCTACCTCCTCTAATCCAATAGAGTTCTACCTAGCAAGGTTCATTAGAATGTGTAGACAGGGGAGGTTTCCGACTTGATTTGGACTGAAACTGAGTTTGAATTGGCAGCTGGCATGCCAGGTGTCTTCAAAGTGGAGGATGTCTGCACTAGCTTGAAGAAAAGTGAATATTTAAATGCCATAAGAGCATGTCTAGAATACCAATGCGCTGCCAAACACATTCTTAAGAAAATCAAAGTGGACTTAAGTAGTCTTGATATTAAAGAAGAAGATTAGATGCTTGCAATGCCAAAACCAAAATTGATCCTACTCAATGCTTGGCAAATGGGTGAGACTTTAGTGGAAATGGGGTTGAAGTTGCTCTCGGGGAAGGTTTACCCCTATGAAAGTCTGAGCAAGCTTTCTACTTGGAGTGGGCTATCCATTCATTCAGAATCACTAACTTTGATGTCAAAGCACTACTCAAATACACACCCACATGTGCTACTCAACTTCAATGACATCATCCACACTATCATTGACATGGAT